>MPUH01000157.1:0-93094 GCA_001970955.1 Stentor coeruleus | reverse complement strand
GTCCTTTCTTCTGCCCATATATCCAGTCTATAACTCTTACATTTTCTTTTATAAAATTATTTTTTCCTTCTTCTACTAAAGAATTTCCATTCTTCCATTGAACATATTCTTTGCCCACAAATACTAAAAATAGTGCAAGTTTAACTTTGATTTTTTTATTAAGCTGTATATAGATATGACCTGAAATCTCATCTCCTGGACTTGCAGTAACTTTATCACATGCTATAACCATTTCTCCTCTAGAGTTTTTTCCTCCCATTTTTTATTAGCTAAGTTCAATAAATTAGAATATCTGGAGTATCTAAGAGTATATAATAATAGTTTAAATGAAATTAAACAATTTATGATATTATAATTTATTCAAGTATTTATAAACTTATTGTTTAATATAATTATGTGATAGAAGTCATAAGACTTTAAATTAAAATTCATTGAGGTGTGAGATATGCATAATAGTATGAATTCTTAAAGAAATATAAAATGATAGATTGGCTTATACAAATTAAATATTATAGTAATATTTATGGCGAGCTACTATTTGTCTATAATAAATAAAGCTTTTATATATTATTGTTTAAATATATACATAACTCCTTGCATTTAATAAGTAGAAAAATTTTATTGTTGATTAAATTAGAGTTTTTTTTAATGCTTTTGGAGAAGTTATTAAAATACGTTAAAAGCACATAAATTAGTTTAAACTCAAATATTAAATTAAGATTTGCATATTTTTTGGTATATAGTTTAAAGTAGGTGGTAGTTAAGGTGGCATAGTTTAAACCTTGTCCGATCGGGGTTTGTTTGTCCTATGATCTCTTTCTTTAGGTAGATTCGGTATATTAAACCATTCATTATCGCTGGTTATGTGACTCTTTATTTGGTTCAGGAGGTTTTTACTGTTTCTGGTATTTAGCGTCTTATCAAAAATATAATAAAAAATCATATTAGGATAAATATAATAAATTCAATATATTTCCTGATTTATATTTAAACAAACTCAATTCAAATATTGCGCTTAAGCTAATTAGTTTTGCGCTAAGACAGAAAAAAAAAATACAATCACGCTTCTATTCTGACTAAAAACAGTTCATTTAAGACAAAGAGATTTTTAGCATAAAATACTAAAATAAAAATAACTGTGCTTAATGCATATATCGATGGAGTTGAAGTTAAACATTCATTGCAATAAAATGCTCAAAATGAATATAAAGATATAAATAGAGCATAAATATGATATATTAGTATTTAAGCTATTGCTCTTAATAGATAACTTTTGAAGTTGAAATCAGATATAATACTAAATATAAGTAAAAGTAAATAAAGGCATCAAGAATTTATGAAAGATATTAATTAGTATTAGTTAGGAATTATCGCTTGACTATTGTCCAGCCCTTGTTAAATGAAAGATATTAATAATAGAAACTAGATTATTATATCAAAACGAAAGTTCAAATCAGCATATGCTCTCTATAATCATATTTTTAATTTCATAAATTTAAATGATGCAAAATCATTACTCACAGTGTAAGATACTTAATTTAACTAATTTGATTTTATCTATTCTCTCTGTTTAATTTTATATATTTTCAAGTTCATTTTGTTTCTTTATTTTATTCTAAATCTGTTTATCAAATTGCTAACTGCTCATATTATTTCATGCAATGGTAATATTAGGATGATTCACTGAGTTACGGTAAATTATAGTTTATAATGGATTTAGCAAATATCTGGCAATTGAATATCTCTTAAATTATTTCAACTCTTCATTGATTTTTTATGTTATTTAAATTATGTCATGCTTTAAAAGTATTTATTAATGCAATTGAAATTGTAATAAATATCTAATTGCGAGTAATAAATTATTAGATTATATAATTCTAATAAACAGTAATATATAAAATACAAGCAAAAATGATAGATTCTTTAAGCAGTTCTAGCTTTCTGCTAGATAAAAATCCTGTGAGCTTGTCTACAAAGCATTTAAATAAACTATCCTCAGAAAGCAGTTCATTACTTTGCAATAAATCATTTATGAGCAAAAATCCAATTGAAGTGAATCAGAATAATAACACTCTTCATCAATCTTCAGTGTCTGTTAAGGTTCTATCAACTATTAAGCGCAGGGCGACAAAAATTAAAGAGAGAGTAAAAGATAATTTATCAAAATCACGCTTTCATGAACTTTCTGATATGATAAAACCTAAACCTTCACAAGAACTTACACAAAATTTACGCAGACTTATGGATAGAGATCTGAAAAAAAATACCAAATCATCTCTAATAGATTTGTTTGAAACAAAAGTAAAAGAACGTATTAATGCAAGCAATAAGATTTTAACTAAGCTAAGAAATGACAATATTAGTATAGGCCAAAATATTATTTTTGCTGTTTTGGGTATGGACTTGAGAACTATTGAAGCCCATATTGATGCTTGTGGAAATGACTTTAAAAGAGCTGTTATTGTTAATACTCGAGATCAATATATGAGAACATGTTTGCATTATGCTTGCAGCTTAGGTCAGCTAGGATCTATAGAAATGATGATGATGGTTGGAGCTGACTCAAGACTAAAAGATATATACGGCAGAACTCCATTACATTATGCGGCAATACAAGATAAAAAAGAAGTCCCTGAATTGATAAAGTTATTATTTGATAAATCATGCAAAATAAATGAAGGTGTTTCTGAAAACACTGATTACAGGACAGTAGCAAGATTATTAAAATATAAAAAACTTAAAAGAATGGCTAAAGCTCCTAAGCCCCAAGTTTATTCTGTAAAAAATATACCGAAGACTGTTTGTTATTTAGATTATAGTTTAGCTGATAAAGAAATTCAAAAGCATATTGACAGGATGAATGCAGCTGATAGCAAGGAGCAGTCAAGAAAAGTTGAACCAGCAACTTTTGAAGACCTTTTGAATAATAGAGATGAATTAGGGAGAACACCATTACATCTTGCTGCGCTTTGTGATAAAATTGCTTTAATTCGAATACTTCTTGACTTTGGTGCAAATCCAGACATAAAAGATATTAATTCAAGCAGACCACTAGAGCTAACCTCATCTCGTCTTGCATCTAGTGTGCTCCTTTCACGAATGAAAAATCCAAAAAAAGTTAATATTGAAAAAAATTTGGTAATAACAACTGAAACAGATATTTCTGGGTTGATAACTAAAGATTTGCTACTTATGGATGAAAAAAGGCTAAATTCATTCCTCACAGAAGAATCTCAAGAAAATTACTTGCATATATCTGTTAAAAGTAAAAATATCGATGCTGTTCAAATACTTTTACAGAGGAATTTTCGTCCTTCACAAAGCAATAAATACATGTGGAATGCTATACATATGGCTATTAAGGCGAATAGTTTAAAAATTGTAGCTTTACTGGTAAGGGGTATTGAAGATGTTGATAAAGAGAAAGGATTTAAATTTCAAAAACCTTGGCTTCATGATTCATGGATGGGTTTAGATGCTACCACAGCAGAAAAATATAGTGTTTTGCATCTAGCTATATTACATGGTGACACAGAAATGCTATCTTGGATTATTGATACTTTAAAAAAACGAGATCAATCAATTCAAAGCAAGTTAGCTCCAGAGCATTTTTTGCGAATCCAATACACAAAACTGAGTGATCATTTGGAAATCTCAGCAAAAAAAATGAATACTCCTTTACTACTTGCAGTAAAATCAGAAAATATTAATGCGACCTCACTGTTAATTAATACTGGATGCAATCTTTACAGTCGCAACGAAAAACTTCAAAATGCTCTTCATATTGCAAGCATTCAAGGCAATAAAAAATTAGTCGAACTACTTATAAGAGCAGATTCTGATTTTAACCGTCTCCGCATAGAAAAGGATATGAAAGACAGAACACCAAAAGACTTTGATATAACAGGCAGATTATCAACTTCTTATTATCATATTTGGGATTATTCACGTCTAGGAAATATCAATCGACTAAAAATAGTGCTTATAACAAAGGAATTTAACATTAATGAGCAAACACCTAAAAAAAGACAGTGTTCACTTCATGTTGCAATAGAGTTTAAACAGTTAGAATGTATACGCACACTTGTTTTGATGGGTGCTGATTTACATATAAGAAATGCAAATGGACAAACTCCTTTAGAAATGGCACTTTCTAATGAAGAATATCAATTTGAAAGCAATGTGATAAAGCTTCTTAGAGGTGAAGGAATTAGTCCAGGAATTATAAATCTGAGACCAGAGCTAAGATTAATGCATAAAGAAAAGAAAAGAAAGAAACTTAGATGCAAAGACATTAATGACTCTTTTATAATACCTAAATTTTCTGGAAAACATAGTAAAGAGAAAATTGAAAGAGAAACTCAAGAATATTGGTTTCAGATAAGGAATAAAATAATTGAAAAAGGCGTAACAATAAGTGAAATTTTTGATATGATGGACTCAAATAAAGATCGAGCTCTGACTTTTGTTGAATTTCATGGGCTTGCCATATGGCTTGGGGTTGATCTTAAATTGGACGAAATTCAAAAGTTAGCAATGATAGCAGATAAAAATCAAAATGGGCTGATAGAATATGAAGAATTAGTTAATCGTCTGCAAGATCTTCTTTACAAAGAAAAAATGCGTCGAATGACTTTACAATTATTAAGCAATCAAGTGCCAAACAGTATTATGCATGCATAAACTATAATTTATATATCATAATAATTAGAAAGAAGTTAGTATTGCATTTAAAGCAATGACTATAAAGCTTAAATCATAAATAGCTCATACTATCATAGAAATGCTTATTATTTCAAAAATTTATATTTAAATATATTTTATTCCCAAGTTATGTATTTGATTAAATTAACAATAAGTTTACAATTTATATTCAAGTTTTAACCATTATCAACATCTAGTAATATCTTTTCATAAATTTATTATCCTAATTTTTATGATCTAATTTTTAGTTAATTAAAATCTGTTAATTTTAAATAATTTTACCTCTTTTTATTCTTCCTTAATCATTTAGCTTATATTAGTCTTATTCTTGCCTTCAATTTATTTTGCAAACGATGACTATAATTGATTTGATACTCAAAAAACGATATTTAATTTATTTCATTTAATATATAGTTTATTAGCTTAAGGCTTAAACTTATTTAATAAAATCATAGTTTTTTTAGATTGAAAATTAGTTCCCATCTATTTGGTAGTGTATTATTGTCTTGAACAGGAAAAATTGCATCAATAGTCAAAGATAAAGCCTCTTTAAGCATATTAGGAATCAAACCTTCTAATAGAGGTGATGAAAGCTCAATGCATGGGTTGGTATTGCATTCAATAAGCCAAACTTTCAATTCAGAATCCACAATAAAATCATAGCCAAAAATTTCAAAGCAAAACTCTCTATTTTTTGGGTTTAACTTCTTTTTTATAGATATCAATGTACATATTATATATTCTTTCATTTTTGAAATAAGATCTTCCAATTTGAATTCAGTAGAGAAATGCTGTTTTATATATTTTTTTAGTTCCTTTAACGAAAGTTGGTTTCCTTTTTCATACTTTTCATAGCATTTGCTTTCTTTTTGTATAGCGTTATTAGTTAGATGAATGAAAGGATCCTCTAAAGTACCCTCATTAAGCGAAAATTGCTCAGAAGATGTTCTTACATATCCTTCATTATAAAAGTAGCACTGTAGTTTATGATTAATCAAAACCCAAACTCGAATATCAAATTTTCGATTGCTAATAAGAAATGGATTTTCTATATATTTTTGCACAACATAAATATTTTGATCTTTATTCTGCTTTTTGTTTCCTTCATTCATATAAAGCATATGCTCAGATATCATTGATTTAAATTGGGCAATGTTGTTGAATATTTGTATTCCCCTTCCTCGATTATTTCCTGAAGGCTTTAATAACCATATATTCTCACCCACATAATGAGTAGATGGCACAGTGTTTGCTTGATTTGTATTTTCTTCTTTCAATTTAGCTTTTATATTTTTAAAAAAACTCACAAACAAAACGATTTGTGAGTTCAATCTTTTTGATTTCATGTCGATAACAAAAGTTGCAGGCATTATATCGTTTATAGCAAGGCCACTTTCTGAACAATAATTAGAAAGGTTAGAGTAAAGTTCTGCCTTATTTGAAAGAACATTATGAAATTCAAAATGATTTGCTACTTGAATTGGAAGATATGGGGCAAGTCTTCTAAATTTTATATTTCTTGAAGTAGGATGCCAAATAAAATTTGCATCATTTGGAAGCGAATAATCTCCTTCAATCCAATTGGTTTTTGTCTCCATGATATGCTTAATAAGTTTAGAATTGTTACCTGAATAAACTAGGTACTTTAGCCTTTCTGATTTTGACTCAACCCTAATAGGTAGAGATTTAGTTTCGATTTCTGCTGGAATCTGTCCAATAAATGCTAATTTTGTATTTGCATGATTTAAAATATTAGAAAGTTTTTCAAAAGTTGTATCAGTAACTGAAAACTCTCCAGCTTTATTGTAGACAGAGAAACCTGTAGCAATAAGATTTTTTGAAGGAGCTGATGGCATACGTATATGAACTGGAGACATACAAGCTGATTGAATAGCAGCTTGATTAGAGCAAATACAAAAATTCTTAGGTGGGAACGAACCATGAAATTCATGCAACTTAAACCTTCTGCACTTTGAACAAATAAATGGATATCTTGTCCTTACTCCAGCACAATTTTTTTTATAATTTAAAGGGCTTAGCTGGGTATTTAGGTCACTATAACCTTTAAAACTTGTGTAGAATTTGTTATTACTTTCATTTCTACATTGATTTGATAAATTGAAATTTCTTTTTGCTAAATTATCACCTTGAAAAATACAATCTAATTCCTTTCTTGCAAAAAAGTGTTGTGCCATATTAACTTTTATGATTATATTACATTTATTTGAAAGAAAATATGAATAAATAATAGAGATGACTATCAAGCCCATATGCCTATTTTGCAAATTATTCGATTTTTATGTTTAAATTACACAGTTTTTATAAATTATTTTAGGATTAGAGATGGTTTAAATTAGGAATAACTAAAAGCCAATATTTAAATTTTTGAGAGCCATCATCTAAATTTAACCTAACATTAAAAAGTGCATTCTATTATTTAACAAAAATAAAGATAACAATAAAGGGAATCTTTATTCTTATGGCAAACATCGAAAATATAATGTGAATAAGTTAGAGTAATATAAATATGAATATGAAACTTTATGAGAAATCTGGAGGCATTAAACGAGTCTTTGTATCTATAAGAGAACAGCCTTCAGCTCAGCTTCCCTGTAAGCTTAATCAGCCAAAGCCTCCAACTCAGCCTGCAAGATTTATTAGAAGAAAGCAAGATACATCAAGATGTCACACCCCGGATCAAGGTGGAGGTAAGCCACCTATTCAGCCAGTGTCTCAAAAACCTTCATACAGAAGATCTCTTTCACCATTTATTAACCCATGCCAAAAAGACACAGTCTGCACACCTTATTTTAAGCCTAAAGAAAATGAATCTTTACTATCTATTCCACCTATTGAAAAAGAAGATACATTATGCATGCCATATGAATTAGTAGAAGAAAAACTAGCCCCCACTAGAACTGTGAGGACTTCCATAAGAAATAAAGTTAGAAACATTGATTTAAAAAAAGGTAGTTTTTCCAAAAAGCAGATTGTGTCTGAGGCTATTTTACCATCAAAAAGAGAAAGTTTGAATACAATAAAAATGGGAAACTCTGGGTTTTTAGCATGCGATGAATCAACAACAGTTAATTCAAGAACGCCATCACCTGTGTTATGTGCTAGCAAGCAAATTAAAGTAGCAAAGATAATCAACCATTCGGAAAAAAGTATGCTACCGCCGCGAAATAGTAGATGCATGGCTCTATCTAAAAACTTTAAAATAAATAAGCACCATTTGGTAAATGAAGCTGAAAAACAAAGCAGGGCCAAATCTGTAGAAAATGAAGAAATAGAAGCTCCATGGCAAAGTATATTAAAGGATCTAGAAAATTTGCTATAATAAAAATTTTACTGGAAGTTATATCCTTTAAATAAGCTGCTAAATTTTTAACTTATTTAGTTGTGGCTTCATATAAGCTAATTTAAACTTTAGATCATCTATTCAAGGATAATTATTCTAACTCTAAAACTCTATTAATCAATATATAATTTTAATTTTATAGTACACTTCTCAAAAACTAAAATTTATTTAGTTCTTGTATGTAAATTCTTCAATGACTTCGATGAAATATTCCCACACTGCTTTTTTTTAGCTAGTATATACTCATCTATTTACAATTTTCTGCTCTTCAATCTGCTCATCATTTCAGGCTAACAAAATCTTTCTTTTTAAATTCCTGATAACTTAAGGTTATAATATTTTATATTTATAGGAAATTGCTTCAATTGATGATTCTATTTATTGTTCAGGAAGTAATATAAGCAATTTTTAACTACTAAAAATGCATTGCTTTTAATTAAGATTAACCAATTACAGCCAAAATCTTAGCAACTGTATCTGACTCATCTCGTTTTATTTAGTTTTAGAGTTGCATTTAAAGTATTTAAGATCTCTTAGTTATATGCTAAAACTTTAACCTTCTCTTTAGTTTTCAAATCTTAAGATAGTTTATTCTACACATTTAGCTTATTCATCATGCTAAAATACTAATTAAACAAGAAAAGCATGCATATACTCACTGATATTTTTACCATTATTAAGAAATTACCCTCCAGATAGAATTCAATTATAACCCGAAAATATTATACAAATAACTGAGACACTCATTCAGAGTTGCTAAAAAACTAGATTTTCTGTAAAAATTACCAGAGTATAAATTATTTTTAATTGATAAAGCTTTGAATATCAACAATTTCGTTTCTTAAGCTTTCTTCAACACTATTGCTATCAACTTCACATATTTCAGTTGTGTATAAAAATGTGAAATTTGTCAAAATCTTATAATATTTTTCTAGATCCTCAATACTTTCTGCGGTACAGTCTTTCAATAGCACTCTTCTGGTAACATTGCATATTAAAGATTCTTTCCTACGTACATGAGTTGGCCTAGCCGAAAATCCTTTCATATAATTTTTAACTGCTGGTGCATATTCCATATAATTATTTCCAGGTAGAAGCTCAATTTCTGGAACATCAAATAAGTACATCCATAAGACGTTACTAAATTCTGGATAAGTTACCGTCAATGTATCGATTAATTTTAAAACATTGAAACTAGCTGGGATTTCAGGATTGTGGAGATACTGCAGCATTCCTGTGTATAATTCAGGCCAAAGTTTCAGCCAAATTTCTCGAAAGTCAGAGAATCTCACTGATAAAATTCGTACTAAAATGCACACTATAGAGAACAGCTCTTGAGGAATTTTTTCAAGTTTGATAACTTCTTCAATTCTTTTTATAATGAAAGGCATATTCGAAATATGAGCATCTTTCTCTCCAGATAGTAAAATAAGTGATATTATTGATAAACTCTTTTCAAGTAATTTAATTTTCACTTCATAACTTTTTAAAAAAAGAGAATCATAAAGGTCTAGAAGACTAAAAACAGAGCTTTTTGGAATAGCATTTATTATATCAAACCAATATTCAATACTTTCAGGAAATCGATATATTATGAGGAATGAAAAGTTTTTTAGAGTTTCTACAAGATTTGTTTTGATGCTTTCGAATATCATTGGAAAACTTATAAGTAGTGTTGATAAAAGTTTAGTTGCAGTAACTCCATTAACTTCTAACTTTTCCAAATTTTCTAAAAGGTGTTTACCTATGTTTGAAACGACCCTAATAATTTTTTTTTGATTATCTTTCCAAACCATACGGAAAATTGCTTGACAATATGTTATTTCATTGAATATTACTTCAAGAATTGTGCTCCCATCGAGTTTTACAACATCGCTACACCGAGCCTTTTCCCATTTTATAATATTCTGTTGACATTTTTTGAGAATATTCTTTAAAAGTTTTTGAAGTTCGACTAAGCTTTTGCCTGATGGTAAGATTAGACCAAGCAGTAAATGAGCTATTTTTATGACCCATGCAAGACAGTCCTCTGATTTACTATCATTAAGTAGTTTAAGTATTTGTATGGTCTTTAGCCATATTGAATCAAATTTTATATTCATATAGAGCTTTTCAATAGTAATTAAAACAAGACTTCCAAGAAGATTATCATTGTATTTTTTCAATTCAAACGACTTTAATATACCATCAAGAATTGATTCTGGAGTCAAGCCTAATTTTGGAATTATATGATGCATTGATATGCTAATAGTTTTATGAGAAATGAATTTGTGCCAAAATTCAATAAGACTTATAATAACTTCTTCAGGAAAAGTTTTAGACACATCATTTAAAATTTTAAACACTTCTGGAGCATTTTTGAAGTTAATTATAAACATAAAAATCCTTTCCATTTCACCAAATATAACATTTTTTATTTGTTTTGACTTATTCTTTTCTATGATTGCTGTATCTAAACAACAAATTATTAACGTGTGTAACCCCTCAACAATATATAGGTCTTTATGTTTGCTTATAATATCACAATAATTAATGAACAGCAAACTTAAATAGTTGCAAAATCCTTCTTTAAAGTCGCAAGCAAGAACGCTAGGAAGTGCTAAAGAAATAACTTTGCTCCATTGATGTCTTAAATAATGATCTTCACTTCGAAGGCCTAAAACAAGAACATCAGCAACTTTAGAAGGATACACGAAATGAGATTTTTGCTGAAACAGTTCATTTAGCACTGCAAGCATCGAATACTCAAGGCTTGTTCCTTGAATATTATACATCAAATTCCCAGTTTCCAGCATAATTTTTTCAAACAATTTTTCTTGGAGTTTTATTATAAGCATTCTAAACACTTCAGTAGCTGAAGCTTGAACAATTGAGTTTTCTGCCTCTTGCATTCGGTTATTCGTTTTAATATATGCAAAACTTACTTCAAGCAAAACTTCCAAATAGTTTTTACTATCTATGCGATGCTCTTTTGCCAATTTTCTTGTATAATTAGAAATTGTTACATTAAACATTGTTGAAGGAAATAAACGATTGTGAAGTAGTAGAGATGTAAGTTTGATGAAAGCATCAAGTATCCTTGTTGTATCAAAGACATTAATATAAGACCAATTGTGGTTTTCATCAACTCTTCTAATTGTGCTGCTATGGAGAAGTATTTGAAGTATAGGGTCAAGAAGACATGAAACTGATTTAAAAGCTACATTTAGCCATTCACGTGCAGCATGGCGTGCTGTAGGATCTTCATCACTTAAAAGCTCAATGAGAACGTAAACTATTTTCCCACCTATGCAGACTTGTAACAAAGTCTCTTGATGGAATTTCGCAGCGTATTCCCAAAAATTCACGAAAACTCTTACATAATGCACTCGATTTTCTGAAAACAATAGAGTAACTAATCCTGAGGTCCAAGACTCAGCAAGGTTTTCATAGCTTTTTACTAAAATTTCTAGCAGCTCTTCACTTGTTCCATCGATTCTTCCCCACAAAGCTTGAAAATCTTCATCAGTTAATGATTTTTCTTCAAAGAGTAAAATAGCCTTCAAAGTTAAAATTAGGTTTTTTTCTGAGAACAACTTTAGATATTTTAAAACTTTAGAAATTTCGCTTTCATCTTGTGTGAATTGCAAGATTATCTCAACGTATTCCTTTAGAGCTGTTTCTTGCTTATTTTTAATAAGAATATTAATTTTTTTCTTAACTTTTCGTAGTTTTACTTTTGGGTGAACTGTAAATTCTGATCTTTCTATTAATTTTGTTGCAATTGTTAGAAAGCTTTCAAAATTAGTAAATTTGTGCAATGATGACATGAGTTTTTTTAATATCTTTGCAGAACAATCTTTGGTAAATTTGAGATAATCAATAGCAAAGCGTAAGATATTTAAAGATTCAGATTCATTTTCAGGTAAAAGTTCGCAGATGTATTCTGAAATTGCTTGCCAGATTTCCGCTGAGTGGACTTCGAGAATTAGAATTAAACGAGTTGTTTGAGATTTCATAACTTCATCCTCTATGCAGTGCTTGATAAATGGTATAGCTATTTCTTTTGTAAAGCCTTCACCTAGCTCTTCGCTTTCGCAAAGTTCTTCTATAATTTTTATACTTGTCGATCTATGATCAGCTGAGTTTTTAGGGTCACGAAGAATGCTGAAGTGAGTTTCTTTGAAAATATTTGTTAGAGATTCGCAGATAATTTCTCTGACCAAAGCAATTTGACTTTTGTTGAATTCTTCTGGGAAAGCCCACTCCCAGAGACGCCGAATAAGGCTGAAATCCTTACCTTTAATAAGTTTTAACGCTCCTTCCATAAGATTAATGATTTTTTCAGTTTTCTGGGTTATAGGAAAGTAGTTTTTAATAAGATCTAATGAAAGTCTCTTATTAATGACATTTTTATCTTCTAGAGCTCTTAGCAAGGTATTTACAATTAAATCTTCACAAATTTCTTTTTTTACTCTTTTTTGCATATACATAAGTCCTACATTTCTATACTTAGATGACTTCATGATACAGCCCCATACTGCAACATGCAAGGCAGGCTTGTTTTCAAATGAATCCAGAAGTTCTAAGACTTTTGTTAAAGTTTCTTGCCTATCACTAGCACCTGATAAAAGACAAGCCACTAATCCTGGAATAAGAACAGATAAATTAGATTTGTTTATGTAATTTTCTGATATTGTATTAAGGAATTGTAGTTTATTTTGTGGTGCACAGTATTGAAAATGCGGAAAAAGACCTGAAGATAAAAGGCAGATATGCTTTGGATTAGACCTCTTTAGTATAATATCATAGATTTTCAATGTTTCTGAATGAAGACCTTGTGGAAGACTTGGATTCAGGCATTGTGAAAGTCTTTTTGATATCATGATAAGATGCTCGTCACAAATTTCTAAATTGAACTTTTCAATGACCTGTTTCAGACTTGAAAGCCATTTAATCACGTCACTCCATTCCCATTCTTTGTATGATCTTTCAAAAGACACCAGCCTATGATGCAATTTTTTCTTGAATTCTTCTTCCATAATGAAATTATAATATATGGGTTCGTGTGTACATAAACAAGCTAAAATCAATACAGAGCTTCCAAATCTTGCCTTAAAAAAACGAAAATTCAGCTCAGTCGTTATGACACATGAGCAAGCCAACAAATTTAAAGCTGATAATCCAGACTCTTCAAAGCGTCCTTCTGTAAAACCAAGTAAAGGAAAATCTGAGCAAGGAAGTTTAATACTTTTGAAAGAAAAAATTGTTTTGGAAGGAACATTATCATTAAGTAATCAGCAGGGATTTGAAGAAAAGAGAATGTCGATAAATCGTGATGAAATAAACATTGAAATGCTTTCAAAATTAGGCGTCTCAGTCACATGCAAGAAAGGTTTAAAGCCAGATTGTCCAAACCAAGATGATTATTTTGTTGCAATAGATAATGAAGCAATACTTTTAGGAGTATTTGATGGTCATGGTCCATTTGGTCACGACATTTCTAACTATGCTCATAAAGCTCTGCCTATTATTATTACAAATCATCCTGAGTGGGAGAAAAACCCTGAAGTAGCAATCCAATCTGCCTTTACAGAGTGTCACACTTCTCTAATTCATGAAAGTGAATCATCAAATAAAACATTCGACTGTTCGATCTCAGGAACTACAGCCACTTTAGCTTTTATTAGTAAAAATAAACTCTATATAGCTCATGTTGGAGATTCGCGGGCTGTTCTTGCACAATCCATTGACAATCAAATTCAAGCTAAAACCTTAACAATTGATCACAGACCTAACTTGCCAAATGAGACTGAAAGGATTGTTAAGTGTGGGGGAGAAATTCGAAAATTATCTGAAGATTCACCATTCAGAGTATTTTTTCCAGGAGAAAATTATCCTGGTCTTAATATGAGTAGAAGTTTTGGAGATAAACTTTCAAGACCATTAGGGGTAATTTCAGAGCCAGATATACTTACTTTAGATCTAACATCAAACGACTTATTTATTCTTATATGCAGTGATGGAGTTTGGGAATTTATTAGCAGTCAGGAAGCAGTAACTTTAGTCAATAGATGTGAGGGAGATGCGAAAAAAGCTAGTGAAAAGCTTGCGGCTCTAGCATGGATGAGGTGGAAGCAACATTTTGATTCTTTAGTTGACGATATTACTGTCATTTTAGTATACTTAAATCGAAATCAATCATAATGAGTTAATTAGAAATATATTTCTTCTTGAATAGTTTAATTACATTTATTTGTATTACCTTAAAAATCTTAATTGCAAGTCAAAAAGTTTCAGGGATTTATTGTAAACAAAATATCTTTATTTATTAGCTAAGTTTAATTTAGATCATTGAACAGTTATATTTAATTTTCAAAACTATCTATAATAAAAGCTGAATTACTAAGTTCTAATCAATGTTCTTGATAAAAAATATCATTTCAACTTCAACCAAATTATTAACTTTATATAAAATAATCCATAATAATAGTACTTAGATAATAAAAATCTATTCAATTATCTATCAATAATACTTATCTCCCAGTTCTAGGGTTTTTAAAAATTCTTCTTCAGTAAAGGCTAGGAGTCTGGCTCCTTCTAAATGCATTTTTTGTCTTTTAAGGACATCAATTAGCTTGAGCTGCTTTTTATATGCTGCAAGGACTTCATTTTTTTGTCTCTCCAATCTCTTATTATCCTGTGTCAATCTTTCCACCTCTCTTTTCGACCTTTCATTCACATCTCCTTCGTTACTTTTTAAATCTTTTATTTGCTGTTTATATCTTTCAACTTCTTCTATCAACCGATTAAGCCTTACATCTCTGCTTGTAGCATCTTTTACAGCTCTCTTTTCTACAGATCTGAGCTGCTCTATTTCTTTAGTCATTTCAGCCATTGTTTTTTCTAGTGAATTGTTCTTCTGTACACTTTCATTATATTGCTTTTTGATTTTTTCGAAATTCTGAGACATAAGCTGAAGTTGCTGAGAATGTTTTTTGGTATCTTCAGTAGCTTGTGAATTGAAGTTTTTCAAATTCTCAATCTGCTGAGCCTGATCATTAATTGTAGACATAGACTCATTAAGTTCATCTTGCAGAGCTTGAATGCGGGCTTTCTGAAACTTAACCACAGACTGTAATTCTTCAATTTTTTTTTGCATCTCCAAAGCCTCATCTCCATACATTTGCTCATCTGGTTCATAATCATTTTCTTTGATGGGGTTGTCTTCTATTAAATAATCATCTCCTCCACTTTCTTCGTCTAGTTTTTCTTCTTCTAGCTTGCTTGGTATTAGTTTTTCCTCACTTTTTTCGACCTGAGCAGCATAGAATTGCATCTCAAGTGCCTCGTTAAGCTTTCTCAAGTCCTCTTCCTTTTTCAGTAAAAACTCTCTACGTGACTGTGACATATTTTTTTAATAGCATTTAAAAGCTCATAGACTACCTCAATGTGATAAATTTACAATATACAGCTAATAAGCATTAATTATAATACTTAATTTATGCTTAAATATATTTTCTAAAAATTAGCTAGTATGGTGAGATGTTTTACAACCCTTAGAGCATGATTTACACTTAATACAGCAATCATAGTATGCATCAACACCACATCCTCTACAAGAAAAATATTTAAGTTTTCCAGGATGATAATCACAAGCATTATTGTGATTCTTTGATCTGATATATTTTTCTTTGCACATAACACAAGTTTCTAAGGTATTATAACAATCTTGCTTTTCTTCAAGATTTTTACGTAACAATTCTTTTTGAGTCTGAAGTATTATAAATGTATTTTCGAGCTGCAATAAATATGCAAGAATGCTATTTATGTATTTCATTTCACTTTCTGATATATTGCTATCTCTATCGAAAGATATTGAATTAGGAATTATAAATTCATTTGAAGGAAAAAAATTTGTGCATTTAGAATAGGTTTTTGTATCAAGATTTGATAATATTGAAGATTTGTTTTCTATTTCAGATTCTGTCAACTTAATATTCTGTTTTGTCTCCATAATACTTGATTTGAGAAAGTTATTCCTTTCTGTTTCCCTTTCTATCTTTTTTACTAAATTCTCATTAGAATTTATAAGCTCACCTGTTTGAAATGATAAACTTCGAAGGTGATTGTTAAAAACTTTAATCATTTCTTTAGCTTCATCTTCAGTTATATAGTTTTCTCTATCTTCCTCTGGAATTGTTTGGGCAATTGTGTAATTCATTAATGTAATATAATACCTTTCAGATAGATTCTTATTATGCTGACCTTTTTCTAACTACGAAAGCCATCAACTTTTAGATGTTATCCTAAATCTTGAACCTCATCCTTCAGAGCTTAATCTCTTTTTTAATAAAAATCTAATGTGATTATGGTTTTAGCAAAGCCCACTCAAGCTGAGAATCCTTCAAAATTTGGGAGTGTTATCTTATAGATCTTACTAGAGATTCAATAAAATGCAATCTATTCTCTATGTAGAAAATTTTAAATGAAATTCAAAATTGCAGAAAGCATTTTAGAAGAGAATTAAGATTCCCCTAAGCCATCACTAAGACGAGTGTATTCCTCATTATCAACAATGCTTGAGCCTATTATTGGCAAGTAATTTAAAAAAAAAAATTTGTCAATACTTGATGATTACTTAAGATGAGCTCTTGAAGTAAGTATTGCATCAGGAAAAAATGCTAAATAAAAAAATCTCCGAAAAAGCAATTAAATTATCAAAGCTTCAAAAGACATTGATACCAAAAATTAAAGTTAAACTAATTCATCTAAAAGCCTATTAAAAATATGAACTAGCTTGATAGTATAAGTGAAAATACTCTAATTAGAGCCCTGAGCTACCTTCCAAACTTCCAAAAGTTCAATAGCTTGTGATCATTTGAAAATAATGGCTGCATCCTTAAAAACTAAAAGTCGGCCATTTATGACAAAACAATATCTCATGGAATTCACAAGTAACATAAAAAGGTCTCATGATTGGCTGTTTATTGAAAAAGTTGAGCATAAAGTCTGTACCTCCTCCATTTGAACAAACAATGAATATTAATTTCCCACTGCCAAATAAAATAAATAGTTATGAATTATAATACATTTTAGGCTTAGACTACTAGATTGGCAATTTGATTTTTGTGCAAAAATTTGTATTAGTTTAGAGTTAGCGTTGACTCTAAAGCACAAAAATCTTAAGAAGTTCTAAGAATATATCTAGAAGTTATTACACCTTAACTCTAAATTTGTTAAAGATAAAAAGGTATTAAAATAAGAATCAATATTTTTATTCAATATACTGTCAACTTTTATAAATAATTTTCGGCATTAGATAGAAACTATTTTGAATTCGACTTAGTAAAAATTAAATTTCAGATGTGATATTATTTTATAATGTAATATTAAGGTAGATTTAATTTTTTTCGCTTTGATAAATCAATCACTTTATATGGCTGCAAATGAAGAGACACCGCTAAGCTTCAGTGGTGAAGTGTGGTTTACTAATGATTGTGGAGCAGTTGATCAGAAAGTATTCTTGGTTCTTGATGCAGAAGAAGGGGTTTTTAAGCACTACAGCAAACGAAGTAATCTTATCGATGATTTACCCCCTGACATTCAATTTCAAATAAGAGAAATACAGACAGTTTCTCTGACTTCGCTTAAATATAAATCCCAAGAAGGCTTCAAAATCACAACGAGAGAGCAATCTTTAACATATTACTGCTATTTTACCGACATGAGCAATGAATGGTATGACAAAGTTTTGGATGCTTACAATTATTTCAATATTTTTTCAAGTGATTCTGATAGAAGCACAAGATTCCCTGAAGAGCATAAAAAAACTCGAAGTGATGTCAGCAATATGTCTGTTGAAACAGCGAATTCAATCGAAAATACTTTAACAGAAGATTCTTTCGAGAATCTTGATGAATTAGGTACAGGGACATTTGGTAGAGTAATTAAAGTGTGCAAAAAAGACACTGGAGAAATTTATGCGATGAAGATTTTGAAAAAGTTAACCTTAAGAAATAGAAATCAGCTCAAATATGCTATTTCAGAGTGTAAGACACTAAAAAGTATAAAGCATTCCTTTATTATACCACTTGAGTGGAGTTTTCAGAGCAAAACTCATATTTACATGATTCTTGAATACTGTCCATATGGAGATTTCACTCGCATATTAAATCATTTCAAGTTGTTAAATGAAAATGCAGCAAGATTTTATATATCTGAAATAATTCTTGCTATAGAATATCTACATTCTATAAATATCATCTATAGAGATCTTAAACCATCAAATATCCTTGTAGATAAATACGGCCATATAAAACTTGCGGATTTCAGTTTGGCCAAAGTTAATGTTAGTCAAAAAGACCCCGCCATGTCTGTTTGTGGAACACCAGCTTATTTACCTCCAGAACTTTTAAATAATACAGGAGTTTATAAACCAGCAGACATCTATTTAATCGGAGTTAACCTCTATGAAATGCTAACAGGGACTACCCCATTTTTTACTAATGATATTGGAGCACTTTACAAAGCTATTGCTGGGGCTAAACTTAAATTTCATTCAGGGATAAGCGATGAAGCCAAAGATTTTATTACAATATGTATGAATAAAAATCCTGCTAACCGTCCTGTAATTCAGAAATTAAAAGAGCACAATTTTTTCAAAAAAATTAACTGGGAACACTTGCGGAATAGAAAAATTGATCCACCTATTTCTGTAGATGAATTAAATAAAATTACTGATTGCAACTATGAAAAATTAGTCTACGAATCTATTATCTAATAGAGTTAGAATAAAGAAAGCCTTATAAGATAAGTTACTCTTCATTTTTGTAAATGATCGTTTTCGTTTAAGTTAATAATAAAAAAACAAATTCTAAAGTATTATAGATAGTGTTATTAGTACTTAAGGAGGTAAAGAAGAAACTACTTTAGGTTTAATATATGGTCCATCTAAGCTTTATACTAGACGGATAGTGCCCCACCGTTCTCGCTAGGTTGACTGCATGGATATCAGTCTACTAGACTAATGTCATACCCATTTCTAAGCCTAGTCACACTTCCTAGGCAAAAATCATAAAGTCACAGCTTAGGCTCATATGTGCTCATCCGATTGCCTTCATGCAGTCTGGGGACTCAGTTAGCAGTAAGGACCCAACCGAAGGTAATCCTTGGGATGTCGAACTGAATCTTTGAGGCAACTGAAGGAAAAAAAGGCAAATGGCCAAAATTTTCAGTTTCAAGTCATCATGGCCCCGCATCCCGTTAAACACGTGCCACCTATGGTGTAAAAAAGATACCTGAAGGACAAATAAATACAGTTTTAACAAGGACCAGAGATTCCTATGACTCCTCCTGCTAGACAGATCGCTAGATTCGGGTTAAATATTCAGGAGGTATCCTCGAAGGGCTATACCATATTTTTCTCAAGGAGCTAAAGATAGTTTACTATATATAATTCTTATAAAAAATTGTTCCCAATGAGCTTGCAAACTATAGCATTTCATCCTATATAAAAATGTAGTTTTTAAATCAGTTTATTAAATATATTTAGCATATACTAACAAATATATTATCTTGTGGTAAATTCTAAAATAATATGCGCTTTAGATTTATTGGCATTAATACTGAAAAATATATTAAGAACGCTGGAGGAAATTCTGAAAAAGATATTAGGAGAAATTTAAGAGGAATTTAACCAAATGAAGTAACACTTTTTAAAACTACTTTAAAAAATTTTAGAGGTCTCAAAAACAGATAGCATGATTAAATAATTTAGAGTGGTAGTAATATAAGTCATCCTTAGCCGTGCGGTAAATCATTAGTTATGTTTACTGTTTAGAAGTTCTTTAGTAATCAGAATACTCGATAATAAATTTTTCAATTAATTTATTTTTGCATAAATATACTATTATTCCAATTGAAATCTTACTAAAATTTCATAGATTCAAGGTCTACATAATCTGGAATATAAATTTCAAATTATAAGTTTAAAAAACAANAAAAATAAAATTATATTAGATTAAAAATCAAGTTAAAAATATATTTTTTATTAATTTCCATTTTTAGAAAAAAATTATGAATCTCTCTGAAGATATGTGTGTAAGGATACGCTACTAAGGATAATGCTAAATTTCATCAATGCTTTTACAGTTAGAATTTGCTAATAACTGAATTTTAGCTTGCAATAAATATCTAAGACTTTATAAAATTGCAGATTTAATAATGTGAATTATAGTTCTTGGATAAAACGCATAAATAATTATTTTTAAATAGGACAATAATTGTGATTTAATTTTTCTGTGTATCATCAAGAAAAGTACTATTTTATATCGTTGTTGGAGAAAACGCTTAAATCATGAGTTTTCAACTGAATAATAATTGAAGTTTAATTTTGAATAAAGATTAATTATTTTTTCCTCACATCACGAGAGTTACGAATTCCTCTTTGAGTTATAGGCTTATAATTAATTGGCCTAGGCGCTGGTTTATCGATATCAGTATTTTTTCTTTTTAACTTCCTATCAGAATCGTCAGTACCTAAGTTTTGAGGACTCATCCTAATTTTTTCATGTTCTGCCACATTAAAAACAAGCTCTTCGCTTCTTTTTTGCTCTATTTTAAGTTCTGAATAATTTTTTTTCAAATTGCTTTCAAGTTGTTGTGTATACTTCTTCAATTCATTGACACTTGCTTCAAGAGTTTTTTTATTTTGATTCTGTTTATCGATGTTTTTCTTAACTTTATCACAATCATCATTAAGCTTGTTATTTGATTCCTCTAGTTCTTTATATGTTATTGTGAGCTTTTCAAGCTGGGATTTTAATATGTCTAATTCACTTGGGGGAAATTTGATTGGAAACTGAGCTTCTTGATTAAAATATGACATTGCTGCGTTAAGTAAACTTAAAAAACCTTTTTTCTTTTTCTGGACTGTATGTTTGTGAGGAGATTCAATAGACTCAGGAGTTTTTGGTTCTTCTTTAGCAACTGGTAGTGATTGAATATTGAATTTTGCAAAATCGAATGCTGTGTTTGACATTGTACGACGGTGGCCAACTTTAAGGCCTTTAATATCATCAATATTATTAGAGTATGTTCTTCGATGGACACTTTCACTGACCTTTAAAAAATCTGCTTGCTTTGACATTATTTAATATAGTTTTATTAAACTTGCAGTTAAAAGATTTAAATGTGAATGCAAATTGTATGATTAGTATGATAAAAGCTAGATAAAGATTATAATTGGTTTAGAGGAATAAAATATTATTTGAAGTAGAAGACGATTTATAAATATCGAAAATTATTAATCATGTTACATTTTGATAATAAACTTTAATTTAAACTTGCAAGAAATGAAATCTTTTTTCATGCTCTAATTTAAACAACTTTTCTCTATAGAATTATTAATAAACTTACTTCTAAAGCAAATGATAGTTATAAATAGTATACCATTTTAATAAAAGAAACTAAGAATTTTATTATGCTTAAAGATAAAAACTTAAGAAAACCTCAAACTCAGAACTTGACTCAGCTTACCCGCAAACTTTCATCCCCTAATACTATTTCTCGCAATTTATCTCCTTCATTTGACCTCCTAAATCAATCAAGCCAAAGAATAGACGAGATATCTGATCCAAATTATTTTATGAAAATAGTTACTGAAAAGCTAAAAACTTTAGGGAAATTAATGCAGAAACTGACTACTCACGGAATATTCCTACAAGAAATAGTGTCTAAAAGTAACCCTGAATACAAAAATGTTTTGGCGACATTTAGAACTGACACTGAACAAATTGAAAAGACTATTGAAGATATTGTAACCCCAAGGTTTAGATGCGATGCTTCAGAGATTCCTCGTCGTAGTTCCTTAGACATTTTTTCAAACAATATTAAAGTCCAGATAAGAAATAAAAGCATTGACAAAATATATGAAAAAGAAATCAATGACTTGAAACACGAAAATGAAATGAAAAGCAATGAAATTAAACAGCTTCACTCACTATTGTTGAGTTTGAAAAGAACAAATAATTCATTGAATAGAGAGAATGATAAATTAAAAGAAGAAACGAAAAACAGTAAAATAAAAGCATATAACCAAGAACAAAAGATCAGTGAACATTTAGGTTCAAGTATAGAAAATGATAAAAACGCTAAATTACTCAAATTAAGTAAAGAAAAACCTGAGATTGTAGGAAGAAAGCAAATTCAGCTTAAAGTGTGCCAAGGCGAAAGCTCAGAGGTTTCATCAACTTATAAGTATGGAAATCTAATCAAAGAATTACGGAAACAACTGATGCAAAAAGAGAGGGAATTTTTAGAAAAAACTCAAGAATTCGATGATTTTAGAAATAAATCTCAAGAAATGCTTAAGTTATTACAGCAAGAGATTGAAAAACTCAGATTTGATGATTCATTCAAAAATAGTAAATCTTTAGCTCAAGAGAATCTAAATTTGCACAGAAACCTATCAGAACTTGTAGAAGAAAATAAAAGTCTGCAAGACTTTAATATTAAAATGACCCAAAAATATGAAAGCTTGCAACAAGAAATTCAGAAAACAAATCAGGAAATGCAGAAAAGCAAACGAGAGACAGTGAGAGTTATAAAAAAATTAGAAGATTATGAAAGTAGAGAAAAAAGTATACTGGAATCTAATCTAATATGCGCTAACTTGTATAGCATTGAAATATTGCCAGATAAGCGAAGATTAAATGAAGTAGTAAGCAAAGAGAGACAAGCTGTCGAACTAAAAATAGAAGAAAGCATTGCTCTTGATAAAAGTAAGATTAAAGCTCTAGAGATAGAAATTAGAAATCTTAAAGCTAAAAACGATGAGTTTAAAACTTTTCAAGATCAAGAAGACAAAAATATTCTTAAAAACACTGCGAACATTGAAAACTTAAACTCAAAGATTAAAATATCGAATGAAAATTTAAAAAAAGTAGAAGACCATAATACTAAATTGATTCTTGAAAACCAGAACCTCAACAAGCAACTTATAGAAAAAATAGAATATTCAAGCAATTTAGAAAAGCAACTCATCAACTCAATGAAAATTATCAGTAAAGATAGAAACACACAGAATGTGATTAGAGGGCTTCATAGAAAAATCAAAGAACTTGAGGATAGTGCATATGAATTTTATGTACAAAGTGAAGAAAAAATGGGTTCTATAACTATATTACTGGATAAAAAACTTGAAAGCATAAGTGCTTTGAAAGATAAAATAAAGACAATTAATAAAAGTTTTAAAGAGCAAATAAATGAAGCACAAGTAAAAATAATAAAGCTTAGTACAGCAATTAGTGAAAAAGACTCTAGTATGTGTACAATACTTACAACAATTGAAGAACTTGAAGAAATCCTAGAGCAAAAAACGATACAAATAACTGAGTTAGAACATGAAAAAAATACGCTTTTAGCGTCAAGAGATAAGCTCATTATTCAATGTAATAAACAGTCTGAAGAAATAATCATCCTTAAAACTACACAATCAAAAGATGAGGATTTGACTATGAAAGTCGAGAAGCTTGATTTGAGCATGTCTAAAAATTTTAAAAGTGAAGAATACTTTGAAAAATCTCTTGAGGATAGAATGAATGATCTTAATATGAGTGAAGATATCAGACAAATTAGAAGCACTTACAAAACTCAAATAGCTTTTTTAGATGAACAATGTAAAAAACTCGAAAAACAAGAAAAAGAACTTCAAGAAATTTTCTGCAAAGAAAGAACTTTTTTAAATAAGCAACTGGATAGTTATGCTAAAAAATTGGCAAGCTCAAATATTTTAATAGAAAAACTCAGGCAAGAATTGGAAAATCAGCAAGATTTAACTGAATACATCCCAATAAAAGTTGTGAACTATGAAAATAAAATTTGGTATTTAATCAAGCATAAGCACAATGATAAGTTTTTGTGGACAGACAAAGAAATAAAAAATGATTTACATGATGAATATCAAGAGCTCATGCAGACTTGCAAATCTTTAGAAATGATCAATGCTAAGCTTAGCCAAGAAGCAAATAAATACAAAAAAGCACTTAGCTTAATATATCAACTTTGTAAAAAAGAAGATATTCAGGAAATTTTGAGGATACTTGCTAGAGAAAAAATTGATGAAAATAAATCGATTAGTCAATCACCAATTGTATCTCCAAGAGATGGAATAGTAGAGCAGTTTTTGGATGAATTAAAGAGTGTAAGAGCTCATGTTGAAGATTATGAAAGTGATACATTCAGCGATTTAACCTCAAAAATTATTAAAGATGGAGTGAGTATCTTTAATGCATCAAGTTATGAAGAAAGTGCAGTCTATCAAGAAGATCTGACTAAATTGTCAATAGAACTTGAAAAAGCTACAAAGGAATTGAATTCAAAGCAGGAACTGATTAAGCAGTATGAAGATAAAATTATAGAACTCAAAGAAAAGCAAAATTTCAATATTCAAAACTTGGAGAAACTTGAATATACAAAATCCGCAATTGAGAAATACTTATTAAGCAGTACTCCTTTTAGTAAGAATGTTTCAACTTTAATTGAGACTTTATGCTGTATTCTTGAAATACCAAAATCAGTTCCTAACTAATCTGATTACCCTATAATAATTTTAATTGTATTGTCTATTTTCAGTTTACTAAGGCTACTTTCTCAAAAGATCAATTTTTTTTCTCCGTAAAGTGGCAATTTATTTCTTTGAATAGTTTCGCTTTACATTGTTTTATTTGATTTAAAATTTTTAAGCTTTGATGGTAAAAGTTTATTTTTGAAAAATGAATTATATGCAAGGATTATGATGGAAGATTACTGTAAGCATCTCCTATGAATAACCATATTAGGCAAATAGCATTTGCATTCCAATAATCTTAGATTTCCAGACTAAATTTTTTTAAACTTTACTATTGAATTAAGATCTTAATAGCATATCTCAAGTATCATTTAACAGTATTAAGGATTCTTAACAATATTCTTTACTTTTCAGGTCCTTGAATTATAAGATTAACTTAAACTACATCTTACTTTAATCAAATATTTTACATAAGCGTATCCTATAATCACTGAAGGGTTTTATTATTATAAAAGGTGAATTAGATTAAACTAGAATAAAGTTTTATCGCTTAGGAATCTGCACCTAACAAGCAAGCATAAATTTATCCTGGTTTGTCGGTTGATCAGGCTTTACTAGAAAATACTCATATTTACCAATTATCTTTTACTGACTCCCTTTCGATTCACGATAGTCAATTATTTTTGAGAGGAGGTTGTTGAAACTTCCATAAGTTCTTTTAGGTCCTTTTGGGCCTCAGTATAGCAACTTACATGCACACGCACTATATTTGGTCACTAATCTAAACCTTTTAATAATGGTCATAGCGAACATACAGAAATTCCCCGAAAAATTTGAAGGCTCCTGGAGTGCCTATTAGTAAATCTTCCATCATATTAGTATATAAAAGCTGAATTAAAATGCATATGTATTTATATTAATTTATCATAGATATTATCTATATAGTTTCGATATATAATTTATAAATAGAATAGTTCTGGCTTTATTTCATAAGCAAAGAATGGGTGGAAATTTATTTTGTTTATTATAAATGACAACCAAGGAATAGATATTTAATAAAAAGAATAAATGAAGCTTTATTAAAGAAAGGGTATTACTTTTATTATTATAAAGGCTACTTACTTTTTTGATAATTATATAAAGGGGTTTTTTTTTTTCATATGAGTAATTTTTCTTGGTTTAGTTGAGTTTAAAGTAAAATGTTGAATATAAATGAATTATTTATTAGTAGAATTGCTTTTATATCATCTTGCTCAAATGAGTGATGCTAGTTGCCCAGAAAAATGTAATTTTGAAGAGAATCTTTGTGATAAAGAGTGCACTCAGCATTCTTGTGTTGAAAACAGTATAAAGTGTTACCAAATAAGAGGCTGTAGTGAAAAATGCTTAGAAAAACTTCACAATTTTCAATGCGATCCAGAATGTGATATTCCAGAATGCTTTTGGGATGGCTACTCTTGCAAAACAAATTGTCCAAAATCATGCGATTTATTATCAGATTGGGGCAATAGCCACTGTGATCTTTCTTGTAACAATGAAAACTGTGGTTGGGATGGTGGCGATTGTAAAAAACGTCAACTCAGCATTTGTTCTGATTGTAGTGGTGTCACAATAGAAAACCCTTTTGAAATTAAAGTTGGAAATACTGAAAGTTTTCAAAGTCTTAGCCAAGCACTTTTTGAAGGTCTTTGCTGTGAGTACAATACTATTTTAATTAAGCAAGATACAAATCTTGATAGTGCTTATGGCTCAAAAATTATAATAGATTCCAAAAGCGTAAAAAAATTGACTATAAAGGGCGATAATTTTATTCCGATTATAAAAGTTTCTGAAAGTTTGACAATCAGTATTGAAGGATCAAATTTATACTTTGATCAAATTACTTTTAATTTTCAAACTTCCTTTGTAGAAAATAATTTTTTTTTTGCTATTGACAATAAAGGAACACTTAACCTAACAAACACATCCTTCCAAAAAATTTTAAGTAATATTTTCAAACTCTCTGAAGGGTCATTAAATCTTGAATCATGCAGTTTCTCAGGCAAATTTATCGGAATGTATCTAATACATACATATGACTGTGGTAATTTCTGTAGCTTGTATGGAAATAACTTGCTCTTCGAAAATGATAATTCAATTACTAACAAAAATTTTGAAAATTCTCTCCAAATATTATTGTATGCGAAAAACACTGAAATATCCCTCAATTCGATTTTATTCAAAAATATTATAAATCCTTATTCATTCGCTATTTTAAATGAATGCAAAATATATATTTCAAACATTGTAGTTGAAAATGTTATAATATCAGAAATGTTTTACATAATGAACAGCGATAACTTAATAATAAAAAACGTAAGAATATACTACTCAAATTTTGGAATTGGGTTTTTTAAATCTAAATTTTGTTTAAACGGAGAAATATCTGAAGTTATCAGTAAGCATGTTGAAACTTCAAAAGGGATTTTCATTTTCCAAGGAACTGAAATTCGTGCTATAAACATTCAGATCTATGAAGTTACAGGAACTACTATTTTATGTGAAAAAGAGTCAATTCTCATAATAAAAAATTCAACAATTATTAATCAAAACAGCACAGAGAGTTCAGGAATCAATATAGTAGATTCTGATGTTGAAGTCACTGATATAGTCATATCTGGAATGAAAAGTAAAATTTCAGGATGCATGAGCATTATTAGGAATTATAATGAAAACTATAATACAATAGAAAACTCTAAATTTTTAAACTGCGAAACCAAGTCTGGAGCTGGATTATATATAGAAGATGCTGATACTAATATATTTGGATGTGAATTTTCAAATAATATAGCTAATAACAGAGGTGGAGGACTAAAATTAAAAGGCGTCTTGAATTGGCCAACTATTATAGTTGAAAATAGTACCTTTTATAATAACACAGCAAGTGGTGGTGGAGGATTACACTGGACCAAAATTTATCTTGTTGAGTCTGAAAACGATTATATAAATAACTCTGCACTTTTTGGGATTGATAAAGCTACATCGATTGAATCTTTAGAGTATGCGAATAAAATTAATAATGTTATTCCAGGAAAAGTTATTCCTCAATGTCTAATATTTATCCTAAAAGATTATTATAATCAGACAATTTCTGATGACAATAGTTCAGTAATTACATTGAGTAATGGTGATAAAGATGCCACATCATCAATTTATGGAAACGACTTAAAAAGAGCAATAAATGGTCAATTCAAATTTTGTAACTTTATTGTTTATGGGGCACCTGGAAGTAAAGCTGAAATAAAAGCAGAATTATTTACTAGTAGAAGTGGACTTCTAGCTTTATTATCAGTAACAGTGGAACTTTTACTTTCTGAATGCAAACTAGGAGAAGTTGTGACTAATAATAAAAATGAATGTATTGCATGTGAAGAAGGCTTTTATAGTTTTTTCAATAATGAAACCTCTTGTCATAAATGCCCAGCTGATGCTACATGCTCAGGTAATGAACTAATTCCTGTTAAAGGTTTCTGGCACTCTTCTCCTAGCTCAACATCTATTTTCCCTTGTATTAATGCTGATGCTTGTAGTTCAAATGGAACTTGCTTTGAAAGTTACACAGGGAATTTGTGTGCAGTGTGTGAAAAAGGCTATGTGTATTCTTCATCTAACACTTGTAAAAAATGCCCATCAAAAACTGAAAATATAGTCCTTATCACTTTCTTATCAGTACTCTTTACAATAATTATTTGCTATATAATCTATAGAACTTATGAAGATGCTAACGAAATGAAGGTTTATCATTCAGTATTAATTAAAATTCTTATGAATTATTTTCAGGTTATGATGATAACTTCGGCTTTGAAGATGAGATGGCCTAAACCTTTTTATCAGTTAATTAACATACAGGAGCAAATAGGCAGTTCAACAGGGAAACTGCTATCCATTGACTGTCTTATTCAAGATACAACAGATATTAGTCCATTTTATGTTAATATTCTACTAAACTTTCTTGCTCCTTTTATTTTAGGTTCTTTGATAGCTTTGGTTTGGGGAATTGTAGCTTTATTCAAAGGAATAAAAAGAATTATTATACCTTTTACAACTTCTATTGTGGTAGTACTTTTTCTAATTCACCCAGGTATTTCAAATATGTCTCTAAGCATTTTTTATTGTTTTGAAATAAATGAAGGAGAATTTTGGAATTTAAATGCTCTTGATATTCAGTGCTATACTAATGACTATGCCAGAGATTACTATGCGATTTTTATTCTTGGGCTTATACTGTGGACTATTGGCATGCCTGCAATAGCTTATGCTATTTTAAGGAAAAACAAAAAGGAACTTGAAACGACAGAGATTAAAGCCAAATATGGCTTTCTTTATCATGGTTATCATAGCAACAGATATTATTGGGAGTTTGTAATTATGTTTAGGAAAATTTTAATTATCAGTGTTGCTTTATTTCTAAAATATTGTACAGTGCCATTACAACTTATATTTATTTTATTTATTTTGATTGGTGCGTTAGTATTAAATTTATATTACAAGCCTTTTGAACTTAACGAGCTCAATAGAACTGAAAATTTCAGTATTGGACTTTCTATAATTTGCTTTACATCTGGACTTATGATCGAATTTCAAGATTCTTATGTTTGGCATGCAATCTTATTTACTATTTTGATCATTTTTAACTTTTTATTTTTTTGCTACTTTGCTAAAAGAGTTTATCAAGCAATAGGTCATTACTTATGGAATGCATGCCCTCATATTGCTAGAGCTTTATGTCCTAAAATACCTAGACCAAGGATTAAAATCAGAGAGATTATTCAAAAGGAATCTAGGAAAAAAAATAATGGCAACACTGAATATGAGCTTCAGCCTAGTTTTGCTGATTCAAATAGAGAAGTTGTTATCCAATTATGTAATATGAGAAGTTATGTGGATTTATATAATGAAATTTTAGCTGCTAGATTTTCCTCAGAAAATATTGATGAAATAGAAAGAAGAGAAAATATTATTGCCTCACAAGAGACTAACTTGATAAATGAAGCTTTTGATATTACACCACAGTTAGAGCCTAGGCCTTTTTATAAGCGCTTGTTCAGTAGGAAAAAGAATAAGCAGGCTATTAAAGATAAAATTGACTTTATACGTAAAAATACTCATTTAGAAGTATTACGCCAATCTGTAAGTGAGCTAGACAATGAAGAGTGCGAAAATTTACAAAAATAGATAGTTTAACTAATCATTTATATGATGCTGAAATGCATTGGGCTATAAGCAATTACTAAAGATTTAGTCTAACTCCTATTTAAATGAATAGTAAACGTTATATATATTCAGAATATTGGCTAAGTCATTTCTGTGAATAGTGAGAAAAAATATTATTTAAATTAAAGAATATTTGATTCATAAAGTTAAAAAAAGAATCAATATTTAATAAGTTACTGCAACTTTGAAGAAAAATCAGTAATATAAATAATATTAAAATTTATGAATCGCCTTATAATTTAAATATGCATATCTGAAACAGGAATAGTGTTTTAGTGTAAGCTATGTAAGAATAAAGTGACGGTTATTATATAAATCAAATTTATCGTATATTTTTATTCTATCTTCTCCCAGCAGTTTGGTCAAAATAATAATATAAAGATTCAGATTTCAAAATAATTTTTATAACTATGACAAAAAATCTTCAAAGAATCAATTCATCAAAAATCACCATAGTTTATTCTTGAATTCATCTAAGAGAAAACTCCATCTATTTTAACTTATATTAAGCCAAATCTGAATCCCATTGAGTATTCGCCAATTCAATTCTTTCTTGCATTTTATCCAACGTAGCCTTCAACATGCTAGCAAATTCCTGACTCATGTCATCAATCTTCTTCCTTAACTCCCTTATCTCATTATCTTTATCTTCGATTTCTTTATCTTTTGTCCTTATCATTTCTTTTATACCCTTCTCTTTATCTGACAATTCTCTTTCGCCTCTATAAAGTTCATCTTCTAATTGTGCTATTCGTTCTTCTTTTTCTTTAAGCATAGATCGGTATTGCCCTTTCATCTCTGAGTTGATGTGAAAAGATTTTTTACCTTCATCTTCAAAGCACTGGTTTATTTCAATGAGTTTCTGACGACATTCATTTTGTCCTGCACGTGATCTGTCAGTTTTTTCTTGTTCCATAGCTACTTAGTTTTTACCTATTCTCCACTTGAGGACATTAATCTGTCCAGAAATCATATCATTCATGTCTTTAAGAGCCTTGTCGTCTCCATCCTTTTTGCCGTCTCCTTTTTTCTTTGTAGCCATGCTTTAGATACTTATAATTGTTTAGAAATAATGCATTTAGAAGTGAAGATTTTAATTTGATAATTAGAGAATTATATATTGAAACATTTGATAAATACTTTTTTTTACTTTTGGTATTAGAATTTGTGTCAAATAATACAAAAAATCAAATAGTTACGAGTGAGTTTTTGGTAATTATAAATTTACACTTCATTGGGAATATTGCTTCGATATTTCGCCTTTAAGCAATAAAGATTTTTATACTTGAATAATATAAATAAATACTAGATTGTATCTTCTAGTTGAAAATTTATCAAGTATAGCTTAATAAAAGTTAATCTTGTGTAAATATTCTTTCTTTAAATCTCCCCGCATTTTATGTTATTGCATTTTATTCTAAATATTTTACTTGGAAAAACATAAATACTTATGTGTCTTAAAATATTATTAAAGTCCTTGGAAGCATTGATATAATCCTAGAGTGAGTTTCTTCATTGATATTATTTCCAGACAAGATAAGCTTCTCAAGAGGTAAGGTTCCAAGTAGTACAACTATATTTAGGCAAGCATCTTCAGTAAGCATATTATATCCTAACCCTAGCATTTTCAAATTTTTTAGATCTTTAATACTTGTCACAACTTTTAAAGCACCTTTGTTTTCCATACTGTTTTCATCCATTCCCAGTCTTTCAAGATCCTTTAATCCTTCAATGGCATCAGCGATGCAGCATGCCCCTATCATACCTATATCATTAATATGGAGCCAGAGTTCCCTTAAATTCTTCATTTTTACTAATGAACCAGCCAAGTGCATGCATCCATCAGGGCCTAGAGAATTATCTTCTAAAGACAGAATTTCTAAGTTTTTAAGTTCACCTAAGTCATGAGATATGGATTTCATGCCTTCACTTCCTAGACCTGATTTCCATAGTTTTAGCACTTTAATATTCTGGAGAAAAGGAATTAACTGTAATAAGAATTCTGCACGGGCTTTTTGAAAGTTCACAAAATTCAAATTTATTATTTCTGAATCGTACTTTCCTGTCTTGCAAATTTGTTTGAAAATCGGTTTGATTTTTTGATGCATAAAAGTTTTGTTTGTTTTGTAATAAAGTTGAAAGTCAGCAAAAGCTCTTTCCTGTTCTTCTCTAGTCTTCTGAACAACTACTTGTTTACGTGAGTCCATCTTCATACAACAGCCTACACCCATTTTATTATAATATATGGAAATCATAAACTGTATAAATGAAATAATCTAATTATAATCTTGAAAACAGCTTTGAATCTTTAAGTTTTAATATTTTAAATTGTTGGCATACACATCTGCTTAGTCTTTAGTAAAAAATAATTATTTATAATCTCTTACTTAATAAATCATAAATGTGATCAGTAGTCTCTAAGTTAATCATCATAAATTATATAGTAAATTGCATATAATTCGTACCAGATATTTGATTTTTTTTTGTTATTTTTTGAAAATATTTTGAAAACAGTGTGGTAAACTGATTAAAAGAAGCTTGGCTACAATTTTAGAAAATCTCAAAAGCACTGTAAAGTTAAATTCTCTTTTCAATCATCATTCTTAAATTATTCTGTATAACTTCAATAATCTTACTAAAATAATTGGTAGTATAAATCACATTAAGCACCAAAGTGAAAATTTGCAATCTATATCAAATAACTGAATAAAATATATTGAGGATAGCTCAAATTTATAAAATTTAAAACCTCAGGATTTATATTCAAATGTTACTTTAAACAAATAAGTATAGAATATATTAAAAAAAAGTGCCATACTTTTTTACTCGAGTTTTACTATACAGTACAGAAAGAGCAGAAAGCGCATCTTCTTTAACTTTATTATCGGGTGACAGTTCACTCTTATGTTGTCTTGTGCTTTCTGCTGACTTTTCTACCCTCACCCGAGTGCTAGGCCTAACACTATGATATTTTTGATAATGATCTTTATCAATAATTTGGCCTGGAGAATCTATATATCTATTACCAGCTCTAACAATAGTTCTCTTTGATTTCCAAGCCCATTCAGTTTTTTTCTCCTTTATAGGGAAAATAACAGGAGCTTGCTTATTTTCTCTTTCCAATGCAACAACTCTGTTCTGTAATTCTTGTTTTTCTTTCTGCAACTTAGCTACAATAACAGGTTCATTTTCTACATTTTCAAGTTTTTCTAACAAAGTTTGATTTTCAGCATGCAATTGAGCTATTTCTATATCTTGCCCTTTTTTAATACTGCTAAGTTCATTTATAATTTCTTTAAGTTTCTTATTAGAACCCATGAGTTCTTTAATCATTTTCACAGAATCATGAAGGTTTTCACTAAGCATTTCCAAACTTAAAGAAAATGGTTCCTGCTGAGGAACTACAGGTCTTGGTACAGCCATAGCTGAATGTATCCTTCCTGGTATTTGTTCTATTATTTTAGTTGTCTTAGCTCTCTGTCCTTGGGCAGTAGCTAATAAAGGTTTTTCAAGACCCCTCATTTTCAAAGTCTGAGTCTTGTCAAGATTTACTAGTTCTGTTAGCATTCCTATTTGTTCAAAGGCTTCTTTAAGTTCATTTTGTAGACCTTTGATTTCTTTCTATATAAAAAATACTCTTAGTTCATTAACTAGTTTAGACTTGGGATCAAGGTTTTTTACAGGGATATTAGCTATACAACTAGCTTTTGTTGCATATGCTAAAGTGCTAAGGTTTTCTTCATAAAACTGGTCGCAAGGGCACAAACAAGCTATCATCAAACAAAAACTATTCCCACCAATTGATTGCTTCAACAAACTAGTAAGTTTGGAATCCCGATATGGGACAAAAGCTGATTCTCCTTCTCGACTACCAGCTAATGTTGTAATAACTTGTCTTAATGTAAAAAGGCTTTTATTAATCTCAATACTCTCTTTTAAAGCTAAACCCTCATTTCCAGTTAGACTTGCCCTTTCGCTTCCAGCCAAATCAACTAACTGTAATTTGCTTGAAATAATCCCCCCACCTTCAACATCAACTCCTTCAATATTTAATGAGAGTATACAATGAGACCTTGAAGACGCTGAGTTTAAATTGTGTGAGGCCATGATTTTGTTTTTAAGTCCAGCATGGAAATGAGTAAGAACTTCAGTTGCATTATAGCAGGCATTTACATAAAGATTCTCAACATAAAACTCATCATGCTTGCTCCAACGCATTTTTAAACCTGGAGACCCTGGCTTTAACTGTGCTGGGTTTAATAGGTCATAGATTTTTTCTTGATATACTTGCAAGTAAGTACAATATACTGTATACTCTGTTGTACTTGGCATGCTTTTGATTTCTTCAAATAATGCTTTGATTGCTCTTGGAACTACTCCTTGTTTTTCGTTTTCCTGATTAGGTTTTACTTTTATGTTTGGCTTGAGATCGTTGTAATCATAACCCTCCATTGTGTATGTTTTCCCTGAACCTGTTTGGCCATAAGCAAATATTGTAGCATTAAAACCCTGAACAACTTTTTTCAATAATTCTGGGATTTGTGTAGAGTTAAATAGTTCATTTTGTGGAGTAATTTCATCAAAAACTGAATCGAATAAAAACTTTTTCTGTTGCTTCTGATCAATTGAAGATACCCTATATTTAAATCACACTATAGCTTTTTCTGCTGAATCAATAAAAACTTTGGAATTTGTCTGGCCTTGGTCAACCTCTTCTTTTAGAATTGGGCGCATACGAATAGCAACTGAAATCCTAGTACTTGATTCCATATTTAAAGTATAAATTAGTATTCATATCGCTGTAATGATGAGTATTAAATATATGCAATCTAATATTTTATAAGCTATTAAGGATTAAAGTGTTTTTAAATATAAGAAGTTTTATTTAGAAGATTTGGAAATTTAAAGATTAAGTTGGAACTTAAAATCATTCAAATTTATTTTTTTTTACTTAAATTAGAGCGAAAGTACACTTATACTTTGAGTTAACTGTAAAAGTTTGCATATCAAATTTAAATAAATTATTGCAATTCTATGTATTCAGTTTACATAATCCAGATATGATTAAAGCTATTTATTCTTAGTATAAAAATATTATTTTACTAATGTTTTGATATTATGCATATGAGCAAACTGTTATAAAAAAGCGGCTTTGATTACTCTTCATCTAAATGCGAGTCTATAATATCGGGAGAAAGCAAAAAAGAGATGATAAACTTGTTAAAGTTTTCAAAGTAAATTTTTAATTATTAATTTCATAAAACAAAAAGTTTTGAAGAATTTCACAAGTAGCTTCTTAAAGTATAGGAGATTATTAAGTATATAGGCCTTACTTTTATAAATAATTTATTTAATAATTATTGATTGGCATAATAAGCAGCTAGCTATGAAAAATTAAATACTTTTTTTAGCTTTAATAAAGCAACTTAAATATTTTATAAAGAAACTTTAAAATTTTGTATGTATTTCTTATGGTTTAGTGCTAAATCGTAATTACTAAATGCTTAGAACTAAAATTGGGTTTCTATAAATCTGTTGTTATAGAAAAAATTCAAGTTTAATGCAAGATTATTACTAGAGAAAAATTATACTGCAGAGCATGCTAAAGTATTATTAAGTATAATTTATAAATAATAAAATTATATTATATTCAAGTAAAAATTTTTAGTCATAAACTTAGAAATTCAATTAAATAACAGATAAACATAAGCCTATTTTTACTAGGAGCTTTTATCAAAAAATAAATCAATTTTCATAGATATAAAAATAGGAAAACTTATATTTATTCTACTAAATCAATAAAATAATCACAATTATTTTTAATCAGCATCATAATAAAGGATTAAAATCATAGATAGATTATTATGAATTATTTGGCTCCTTATACTTAACAGCCTCGAGATATTTTGGAAATGGCTCTGAGTCAGGTATGCTAGTATAAGTAGGTGCTCTAGGTGTTGTAGACTTGAAGTGCTCCATGGAATAAGGTGAAGGTCTAAATGATGCAGGCGAAGGGTTAGTTGCAAGTTTATATGTAGTTGAGTAAGAAGAAGGTGTCTTAAATTTCTCAGCCTCAGTAACTCGGGAGTTAAGAAAATGAATTGTATTAATATTATCAGCATTCACTTTTTGAAATTCTTCTATCTTGGTTTTTAATTCAGTAACTTGTTTTTCTAAATCTTTAATAGAATCATCCTTTTTTTCCAAATCTCTTTTTAAACCAAAAAGCTGCTTGTCAAGGTTATCAATATGCTCTTGCTTTTGTTGAATAACATTTTCTTGCTGAAGGACTACAGTGTTTTTAAGTTTCAGCTTTTGTTTCCCACTCTTTAAATCGCTTTGAAGCTTTTGGATTATTGAGTTTCCTTTGTTAATTTCATTAGCGCTTTGCTGAAGTTTATCTTCTAGTTTTGATATAGTTGCTTTAAGCATAGACATAGTATCGTCTTGATGCCCTTTAAACTCAGTATTTGTTTGCAAAAGTGCTGTAAGTTTTTGGTTAAGCTCCTCCTTGTCTTGTAGTTGTCGTTCTAAATTCTGAAGCCTAAGTCTGTACTCAGTAAGTGATTTTTCCTGGTCAAACTTATTACTATCCAAGCTTTTGTTCGTTTTTCTCAAATGCTGTAATTCATTATTTGCGATTTCTAGTTCATGCTCAATCTGAGACATTTTCAGTGTGAGTTCTCTTTCTTTGCTTTCAAGTGCATATTTCATTGCACTCATCTCATTAAGTTTTCCTTGAGTATTTTCTAATTTACTTATTGTTTCAACCAAAGTTTTTTCCTGTTTTTCTGTAGTACTTCTCTTCTCATACTCATACTGATTTGTGAGCTTTTGCTGTGTTTCCATCATTTGCTGCTTCATTGAATGTATTTTCTCTTGCCAAGTAAGTTTATTTTCTTCAAGTTTCCGTTCAAACTCCGCATTAAGCACTTCAAACTGTTTAACACTATCAAAATACTCAGCATTTCTCAACTGCAGGCTCTCTTCAGTCTGTGACAATTTGACTTCTAAATTCTCACAAAGCGCTTTATATTCCTTAAGTTTACCAGCCAAATGCTTTTTGATTATCTCATCACTTCCACTTCTAAACTTTAGCGACAAATGTGTGATTTGTCTGAATAAATTCGTCTCACAAATATTTAAGGTTCCTTCAAAGCCATGGCCTTTATCTAGTGTGCATATAAACCTTGGGCTTTCTTCAAGCTTTTTCGTGCACATCTGTAAAAGTTCAATGAGCTTATGAGGAAATGTTAGGAAATCTACTAATATTGCTTGCTCTTGCTTAATAGCGTGAAACTCAGTCTCTCCACATTCAAGAGCATATAGAAAGAATGGGTCAGTTTCATCAGTTACTTCAATTACTAGGACTTGATGATGAGTTCCAGAAACATTGTTCATAGAAACTGAGATATGGAGTAAGGAGAATTTCTCTTCACGATCTAGGCTTCGGATTTTCACAGGGACATTAATTTCTTCAGGTTCAAATACTTCATATGCACGAGACTCTGAAAAACCTTTGCTTAAGGTTGAACTAGATGTATGCCGCTTCATATTTAAATATAGCCTAATATTTTGATAGAAATTTTAAAGAGATTGAATAATTTATTAGTAGTTTTATATAAAATACGTTTTGATTTAATTGTACAAAANGCTTCATATTTAAATATAGCCTAATATTTTGATAGAAATTTTAAAGAGATTGAATAATTTATTAATACTTTGTTTATCCACTCTTTAATGATTAAAGATGCAACTTGTTTTCTTATAAAAGTAAACTTTACCTTAATTTATTTACTCAGCATATTGTAAATATTTCAAAATCTTATATATAATAACTCGCAAACAAGAACTATTAATAACTTCATCACAATATAGTTTTTATATTATCATAAATCATTGATATTTAAATCATTTACAGTATCTATTAAAAAAAACTATATCTTTCTTAGCATAACTTTTACAAATAATATTATATTTTTCACTGAAATTCTTTGCATATATAGCAAAAATGGTCGAAAGCCTTCCCTCTGAAATTGACCTTTTCAACTTAGAAACAAATCTTAGATCTATGATTTCTGAGCTTATAACTCCTATTTCTCATCGCTTAAAACAAAATGAGACTCTGTTACATAAAGTTATTAAACGATCTCGAACTACAAAAACAAATCTCAATTCATTCAAATACGAAATGACAAAAAGCGTAAGCAAAATGATTCCATATGAAGAATTTAATAAGCGATATGAGAAATTAGTAACTGAAACTTCACAAAAAATAGATGAACATAGTTTTGATATAGCTCAGACTCATTTAGAAGTCGATAAAGTTTATCATTCTATTTCAGATTTTCAAGCAAGTTTAAGAGCAGTGCAAGAAGGAATTAAAGCTGTTAAGACTGATATAGACGACAATTATAAATATGTTAGAGAATTTCAGAATCTAAACAATTTAGAGATAATGAAAGCTATGAATGCAATTAACAGTTTTACAATTCAACAAAAATTTGAAAACGAAAACTTTGCAGAAAAAATAAACAAAGTTAGTGTTAGGATCAGTGAAATAAATAACAAATCATTTCCTGAACTAGCTTTAATGCTTGAAAATAAGAATGTGCAGATTGAAGAAATAAAAAGTAAACTTGAAAATGTTTTCAATAACTATGTTCAAGCAAAAGACTTTAAAAGCCTACGCAACAAATATGATTATGATATCCAGCAAGCTAAAGAGCAAAATACAAAAGAAATAGTAGAAGTCAAAAGTTATCTTGATAAAATGCTCAGACTTGAAATATCTTGTGGTGTTACCGAAACTTTATTACAAATTCTTGATAATAGGCACTTGAAAAAACTAATTCCTTTTGTAGAATCTATTTTAAGTGAAGATACTGCAGAAAATGCACTAGCATTGGTTTCTGAATTTAAAGGAATCTCTACTGATAACCTATATGAAAAAACAAGGGCTCAAACTAAAAACCTCGAAGCAAATCTTGCAACAGCCAAAGAAAAAATCAAAGAAGAAGAGCGAAAAGTCCCAAGACTAGCATCTATGGCAATTCAAAAGCGTTCTGAAGACAAGCAATCATCAAGAAAATCAAGGCAGTCACAAAGAAAGGAGCCACTAATTTTCGAGGAGTCATTTTCTACAGAAATACCAATTCCAAAGCCTCCAGAACCAACTGTTATAGTAAAAGAGATTTTCGTCCAGCCAAAAGTTTTTGAACAAACTATTGTTTTACCTATAACAATCTCTTCTCCTCATCCTCCTCCTCTTCCTCCTCCTCTTCCACCTCCTCTTCCACCTATATCATTAGAGCCCAAAGCTCAAGATCTTGAAAGTGAAGACTATCAAAAAAGCTCATCTCGATCTTATGATCCAACTTTGCTCCAAGAAATCATAGAAAAGTTAGCTTTAGAAATCCAAAACATATATCAAGTTATAGATATGGCTAAAGAGGATTTTCAAGGAACACTTAGCAAGCTAGCTGATGAAACCAAGCTTAGTATTTCTATTCTTAACCGTGAGACAAATAATTTTTTCAAGCAGAGAAATAAAGAATTAGCTGAAGTTAATGCACAAATCGAACGACTGCAACAGAAATCTATAAATACTTTTCAGGATATTGAAGAGTTAAATGTGAATATGACTAAAGCTAAAGATGAAATTTCAAGATGTGTGGAAGCTGGGAAAATTGCATTTGGATTACTTGCTCAGGATGAGGAGGATCGTCAAAGTATTCAACTAAGTTGTTATGCAGAAAATAAACAGAAAAGCAGATCACCAACAAAAAGTAGGCATCCAGTGTCGATGAAACCTGAGTGTATGACTTGTAGTTCACAAGCTCCAACTTTATATTCTGCTTTTAAAATGGCATGCTTGAATTATTACCCTTCAGATGTTTTTTATAAAGGGATTTATTACCCACGCAAAGATCTTATTAATAAATTAGGAGAAGTTGCTAGAGCTAAAATCCATGAAACTATATTTACAGAAGAAAATTTTATTAGTACGAAAGGGACTGAGGAACCTATTTCTAGGGCGAAATCTGCGGCTAGAGTGAAAAATCCACGGTTTATACTTGATGCATCTATTACTAGAGGAGTTTTTAATGTAGAATCACCTGCAAAGAGGTCAGAAACTAAAATTCACAAATTTAATGTTTAGTTTATAATAAAATATTTTAAAGCCTGTATACTTTCTTGCATTTAAATAAATATCCATTCATGTTGATTCGAGCAATTATCAATCATATAATGATATTTTAATATATATCTCAGTACAAGAATATCAAAAATTATTTACAAGTCATAGCTTACTATCGCATTAAATATATATTTTTTTTTAAGTTTAAGCTTATTCCATTTTCTACAAATAAGATTTTAATGCACAAAATAAGGGTGGATACTCAGAGAGTTAGTTAGTGTTATGGCGGCATAGTTTGAACTGTATTTGATCGAAGTTTGCAGGTCTTATAATTTCTTTCTTTAGAATGGTTCAGTATGTTAAACCACTTGTTGTTGCTAATTATGTGGATTTTACTTGGCAAGGAAGTCTTTACTGCTCCTTTTCTTTAGTGTCAAGATGACGGATGCAAATCTTGTGTTCATATTATTATTCTTGAAGCATCTAGCTTACTTTATGCACTTTTTGAAGTTTTTATGGTGTTTGCAACAAACTTGGCCTTTAGTTCTATAAGGATAGATGCTACGTGCAAACAGGACAGATGCTAACTGTTTAATTTTAATACAAGAGTTTTAGATAAATAAATATAAGTATAGTTTTATATAATAAAATATATTCCAGCAAAACACAAAATGAAATAATTTAAAATCCAGATATATCTCTCAAGCATTTATAACGTACATAAAAATTCTAAGCATGCATATGAAACATTATCCTTTTAAAGATCATACATTTAAAATATAAATACTTTGTAAATGAATTAGCATAAGCATAAGTTTATAAATGAAAGAATTCTCATCGACTGCTATGAGGCATAGTATGTTTGACAATAACTTAGAAGAGTATGTTCGTTCAGAACTACATAAGTCAATGATTTCAACAACCGGTATTCCCAAGTCGTTTATCCGTCCAGGGAGTGCCTTGCCTTCAGCTCAAGAAGACGAAAACATGCATCACCAGCCATCTGAAATTCTCAAGCTCGCTCTAGGAAAACCCCAAAAGCCGAAAATTGGCAGAAGCAACAGTATGATAATCAAAGTTTCAAACATGCTTTTGCATAAGCATCAGAAAATGCTAGAAAAAATAACAGTTCCATGTGATAAAGTCTACTATGAAAAAATCCCTGTTAAGCCGGGGTTTCTATTTTATGACAGTTTGATCAAAACTCCACGAGGAAATTTGAAAGAACTTAAAATCAATATCCCTGAAAGCATTTATTATACAGACAAGATATATTTTTTACATACTTTAGAAAACGGTGAAGTTGAAGTCACTAACAATATTTTCGGATACAAATTCATGAAGATAGTGGAAAAAAATAGAAGTCAAGAAGAAAAGTCTATTTACGACAAAATAGCTGCAATAATGAGAGGACATTCAGATGAACTTAATAATATGCACAAATTGGTGCTTGACTGGAATCAGTTTAAAGTAAAAATGATTGGAAATGAGTTTAGTCCTTATTCGTTGACACAAAGATATATTCATACCCCAGGCCATAGACCTGCTGTAACAAGGTTACACTATTTTTCCCATCAGAAACGCAATGTGGCGAACTTTGCTTATTTTATCAACAATATAGAATTCGAATACCCAGACACTTTAAACAATTTACAAAAGTGCATAGTCAACACCCAAGATGCTAAAAACATTGAGTTTTTTAAAAAGCACGGTTCTTCTATAAAATACTATGAAGCTGAAGCTTCAAAAATAATAAAATACTTGAACAAAGGGTACAACATTAGAATTGATGAGATAATTTTAGACTTTTTAACTGACAGTACTGGGAAAATCTGGCTTTGCGGTTGTAAATCTATAAAAGTAGATGAATCCACTTTAACATGTAGTCTTGACCCACTTCAAGACTGGTGGCCAGGCTACGAAAAACCTAAAGAAAAAAAGAAAATAGAAAACCAATACTTGATGAACTTTGTACATTGCAAATTATGCCGTTTGTACTATACAAATAACCAATTAAGCCATTTAGTATCAGTTCGTATGCTAATGCTTTTTAAAGTCCACAGTTTGCGCAGAGTAAAACTACCTCTTGATACATCTCATCTTAAAGTTACATCTGCTGACATGTTATCTCAAAGCGTAAGAATCTGTCAATATTGTTATATGCTTGTAACAACTGAATTCGAGCTTATCCAAGTTGAAGAGTCTTTGGCTGCAGCTTTAAACATCCCAAAAAAAGATTTAACATATGAAGATGACCCAAAGTTAGATGTGCAAAAACACTTCCTACCTAAAAAGCTTGTCCAGTGGCGATTGCTGGTATTTTTATCTAAACTTTATGAGTTCAAACTTCCTGAACACTGTTCTAATTTGTATATACAGATCAAGTTTGGGGAAATAATCTCAGCTTATAAGTTTCATGCTAAAAAAACAGTAGAAAACAATGAGCAAGTTATTGTGATGGACCTGATTAAACTGCATTATATGTTTACAAGTGAAGGTAAAACTCTAGAAAAATTAATCAAGTCTGATATTATGGAAATAAGATTGACTATTGGAGATAAATTCAATGAACGGGTTCTTGGGGGCTCTAAAACCCAGTGTCTTATTGGATTACCAAATACCCTTGAACTACATAATGCATTATATACAAAAAAACAAATATACTTGTTTAATTCTAATGATACTATTATTGGTAACCTTTCTGTATTTTTAGGACTTTCATGTGATAAAATAACTGAAACTTCTAAGATTAAAGTAGCTTTAAACAAACATCATGAAGTTTATATACCTGAATTTTATTTTATGACTATTGATCCACTTCCTGTTGAATGGTTAGAGTTATTAGGTGAAGAACCAGCTAAAGATGAGAGTTTTGGACATAGAATTGAAGATAGTGAGTTTTATAAGCCAACTATGGCTAAGTCAGAAATGCTGAGAATGGAGGATATTACAAGTCCTTATAAAGCTATTCCTAAAATATATAGTGAGAAAAAAGATGGGGCTATTGGAAAAAATACTACGTCAGTGACTAGCCTTGCAGTGTATAGAGTGGTGAATAATTATTTGAAGAATAAAAAACCTACGCATTCTAAGACTTCTTCTTGGTCTGCTTGTACTAGGAAATCTAGGAAGACTGCGGATACTAGTCGGGATACTCCGAATATGTTGGCAAAATACAAGGCTAATGAATTGAGTGAATATTTTTAGGCAAGTAATAAATATTAATACTTTAATATGATAAAAACTTTAGAAAAACATTATGTAGTTATATTATAAAAAAATAGAGAATGTAAGAAGTAAGTTTTAATTAAATCTAGGATTGATGTTGTTTAAATTATAAAATATCGCCTGATTTTGTAGATTTTATGTGAAAGGATTTGATGTGGATTTTAAACTCACTTTTCATCCTCTTACTAATTTCAACATAAGACTTATTCTCAATAGGTAAAGCTTTTCAAAAATTTTTATCTTGTCTATATTATTCTGAGTAATGAACTTCAGTTTCTGCTAGTATGCTTGATATGCTAATTAACAATTTTCATATCTTCGATTATAACCTACAGTTTAAAGCGTTTGCAATAAACCTTTTAAGTCTTTTTAGCATGCTCAATATTTTTTTAAAGCTATATCCCATATTTCAATAACACTTTTTATTTTTCTCAGTAATTTTTAAAACTTGATTATTTTCAATAATTTCATCAAATAGTTTATAATACTCGCCTATATTATTAATATTTGTGCCTAATTCTAAGCTTTACCCTTTGTGGGCTTGTCTATAAGACTCATATATACCATCAACTGCTAACTACAGGTCTAATCGATTCGATATTATTCATAAAATTATAATTCAACAAGCTTTTAAGCTTCTTTAATCAGTTGCTCTACAGCTTTTATTTAAAGACTTGATTTTTATGCTTGAACTCAAACAGGTTTTCATAATTTTTAGCATATTAGAGCATATAAAAGCTTTGATAATTTCAGGGCCAACAAGAGTTTTACTCCACAAAGTCACAGATTTTTATTTTTTACATGAGTTTTTTTAAGCTCAAATTCTGATAGATTTCTGTGTTTAAACATAATTTCACAAATATTATGCGAATTTTACTTCTTTAAAATTGAATCTCTTCATTCATGATTTAGTACTCTTAGTATTAGAAATTCTCAATATTTTATTATAAATCTTCAAGTGTTCTAATTCATTAATGCCAATATTTAAATTAACACTTTAGCTTTCTTATCAAATCAACTTAAACTTTAATAATGTCCAATCTAGCCAAGCTAAAATTTCGAGTTGTCTCTTGTTCAAGCGAAGATAACGATTTCCCAGTTACAGAACTTCTTAAACATGGTCCTCAGAGTAAAGGTTGGCAAAGTGCAAGGTTTCAAGATTTCCCTCAGGTAATTATTTTTCAATTCATCTGCCCAGTTCACATCCAACAACTGCAGTTTCTATCTCACCAGTCAAAAATTTCCTCTCGAATAGAAATTTTCACTTATATGCCAGAAAACCCTGTATCAATCCCTCCTTTAGATCAATTCAAATGGAAACGTCTTGGCTACCTCTCTTTAGATAACAACGAAAAATCGAATTTTCAAGCACGTGAGCTCAAATCAGTGTTTATCGATATCAAAGCTTTATTTCTTAAAATTGCCCTTAACAAATGCCATATCAACAAGTATAACATGTTCAATCAAGTTGGCCTTGTCGCAGTAAATGCTTTGGGAGAAGAATTAGGAGACTTATCAGCCCCATCACGTAAAGGCCTTCCCCCACGATTAGAAAACGAGCTAGAGTTTGACCCGGTAACAACAGAAAGGCTTAAACAGTTGCTTGCAGCTAAAGATCGCGCTATAGAAAATGAAGACTTTGACGAGGCTAAAAAGCTCAAAGACGCTATAGAAAGATTGAGATCTGTTGGTCAACAGCTTTATACATTAGAAGAAAGGAAGAGAATTGCGATAAATAATGAAGACTATGAATCAGCTAAGGTCATTAAGATGGAGATTGAAAGGTTAAGAAACGCAATTCTTCCCCCAGCTGAAAACAATAATTATGCAAGACCATATTCTGGTAACCGGCCATTAGGCATGGATAGGCCAACTTCAAGACCTCTTGCTGGGAACCCTATCCCACAGTCTGACTTTGATCTTTTCCCTCCAACCAAACCTATGAAAAATGACCCTTTTATCAAGCAGGAAAGCTTACCAATAAGAAACCAAATTTATGGTAACAAAGGTCCAGTTTCTCATGATGAGCAGGTTATCCCTACAGTAGCCAGTGGTAAAAACCCTGCGCAGATTTATGAAGAAGATGATGAAGAAGGTCCAAAAAATGTAAGCAACTCACCTGAACCTCTTGGGGTGCAGCGAGCCAAGCTTGCTGAACCTTTTATTCATATTCTTACAGACAAAATATGTAAAAGAATATTTTCTAAAACCTGGCAGTTTAGAGAAGAAGGACTAGGTATAATTATGAATGAAGTCTCTGGTAGCAGTTCAGAAATATTCGGGAATCTTGATAGTCCTGATATTTACACTGGGACACTTGGAGCTGTCAGATATACTCTTGGAGATAAAGTTGCTCAAGTGTCTCAAAAATCTATGGGTCTTCTTGGGCTTTTAATAAAAACTATACCCCCTAACCGTGGATTTATCCACGGCGATGCTTCAGAATATGCTCAAAGTATCATGATCCTACTCTTAGATAAAGCTGGTGATAATAATGCAAGAATCAGAGAATTAGCTGAACAAACTTTTATGGCTTTTGGAAAAAGTGAAATAATTGGAATTAGTTCTTCAGTTCAAGTTATACTCAAACCATCTAAAGAAAAGTCTACTTCACAAAAGCACATTGTTGGTAAACTAAATCTTTTAACAACTATTATTGAAGAGTTTCGTATTGATAACTCTAATGTACCATTTCAACCAGTTGTTGATTATGCTTTAAACAACTATACAAATTCTAATTCTGAAATAAGAAATGCAGCACATAATTTACTTATGAAAATATACAGTTCAGCTGGGAATAAACTTTCTAACCTAGTTTCAGAAAACAAAAATCTAAGACAAGCTCAAATCGATGCATTACAAAAAGGCTTTAGTGAAGTAGAAGTTGGGACTTATCAAGAACCAAAAGCTCCAAATAAAGCTGTGAGGGAAGTTAGGGAAAATAAAGAAGTTAAAGAACAAAGGAATGTAATAAAAAATGTGGGTATGTGTGAATTTTGTGGTAAAACTGATTCGATTTTTATGAACCAAGACAATTTAGATATTCACTATTGGAAGGACTGTCCAATGCTTGTTGCATGTCCTCAATGTTCACAAATTGTTGAAATTATTCAATTGAATTCGCATATGCTAAAAGAATGCGAACTTAAAGAACTTGTTGGACAATGTAATAGATGTAAAGAAGCAATTCATATGGATGAGTATGAACAACATATGGAAGAGCAGGCATGCTTAGGTGCTAAACCTGCTTCAAAAGCTAATCGATGTCCTTTGTGCCATGATGATGTCGACCCAGGGCAGAATGGCTGGATGAAACATATACTTACTGAAGGTTGTCCGAATAATGATAGGAGTAACTATTAAAATAACTCTTAATTGNCAGAATGGCTGGATGAAACATATACTTACTGAAGGTTGTCCGAATAATGATAGGAGTAACTATTAAAATAACTCTTAATTGGGAGATTCATGGAAATTTTAGAAAATTTAAGTTGCAGTATTAAATAATTTTAAGTTATTGGTGATAAATTAAAGATTAATAAAGGTATATAGAACATAATCCTTATTAAATCTCACATTTTCAATATCTCTCTCAACCCTCTCTAAAAATTTCTTTAAAAGGATTTCCTAATTATAAGGCGGTATAGTATGAATGATTCACCCAATATGAGATCCCCGCTCCAGGACAGAAACAAAAAGCTCATCAACCTAAGTCGGCAAGTCCTTGAGCATGTCAGATCAACTGACAAAACAACAGGAAATCAGATTGCTCGTGATATAATACACGGTTTTCCCAACGACGCATTTGACTCCGAGTTTAAGAACATACAACGAAGGGTCTACGACGCCCTAAACGTTCTCCATGCCTTATCAATCATATCAAAAAATCGCAATGAAATCAAATACCGAGGCTTGGTCGATAAAGAAGACTTAAGCCAGCTACATCAAAAAATTTCACAGAAAACAAAAGACATTGAAGAAAAAAGGAAACATCTTGGAGAAAATCTAATGCAGTTTGTTGCATTACACAAACTCATTAGAAGAAACCAAGAAATCATAGACAAGTCAGCTATAGTAGAATTGCCTTGTCTTGTTGTAAGTGGAAAAAATAAGCCTAGTATGCAGTTTTCCGAAGATTCGGTGTTAGTAACATCATCATGTCCTTTTACAATACTCAGCGACTCTCATGTTCTTGCTGAAATGAACTTGCATAAATTTACGACCACTGAAATCAGTGAGCATTTCCCTCAAGAAATCTTTGACTTACTCGATAAGTCCTGCATTCAGCAACCAGAGACTAGTGAAAAAGATTATAGAGAGCTTTTTATAAAGAATAATATATATACTTAAGCTTCTTTTTCTAGCAGATGAAGCTAAATTTATGGATTAAAAGTTAATTTATGGTTTTAGTTATAGGGTTTCAAGCACTTTGATGGTTTCTTCTACAAGTTCTTCAAGAGTCATGTCTGCTAGATCTAACTTGACTTGGGTTTCTTCAAATTCATAGTTTATCCAAGTGGTTTCTTGGGCAATGATTTCCATAGCTAGAATACATGAAAGTTGTTCTTCACGAAGCTGTTGAACTATGTCTTCTTCTGAATCATCTGAGTTGCTTATAAACTCAATTTTAGGAACTTTTCCAGCTCTGATTTTGTTTAATTGCTTGACTTCTTCAATGACTTCAGTTATTATGTTAGTTAAAACCACAGGCTTATGGGAAATAGCTCTTGTGTCAAAACTCCAAGGATAAGGGTCAGACTTGCGAGTTTTAGCGAATAGTGTTTCATTGACAACATCAAAAATGAGCTTATTGTGAATAAGTTGGGCTTCTTGCAAAGGTGTTATTTCAGTTGAATCTTTCTCTAGTTCTATATAAAAATTCAGAGGGAGGACTCTTATAATAGGTTTTTTTTCAATTATCACTCCGATTTCTGCATCTTGCATCATCCCAAGCATATCAAGTGGCTCAAAAGTATGAGATGTATTCAATGTATTTTCGATGTTTTGAGCATTTGGACTTAAATAATCAAACAGTCTGCTGAGATAATTTAAAAGATATTCCTCGTTCATGTCTATTCCTATAGGTCTAAAAGGCCTAAGTTCAAGTAAAGGTATATCACCAACTCCCCGATGTTCTTGTTTTTTTTCTATTGGGCTTGGCTTTAACATAAACATATCAAAAGATCCTAGGAATTCTGACTCTTGGCTTAGAACTTTGCCAAGGATTCTTTCAGCTACATCATTTATAAAAGCTGAACATGTTAATAAAACATCCCAAACCTCAGATATTGCTTCTGTATATGCTTCATTACATACAAAATCCTGTACTTTAATTACAAGATCATCCGCAAATAAACATTGCTCTGGATCTGAGCTTTGAATAACACCCTCCATGCTTTTTGGGGCTTTTGGGAAATGAACACTTTCTAATATCAATTCTGAAGAATTACTTGAGTTCTGAATACTTCTTCGGGTATTAAAAGCATAATCTAACTCACTTATCCTCACACTTTGTTCTTCATTTTCAGAATAACTCCATATGTTATTGAAGTCAATATTGTGTTTAAGTTTCATTAATTCATCCATTTCTTCATTTTTTTCTAAATTCTGGAACATCTCACTAGCGAAATTCTCTTGTCTTTCTAGTGTATGTAGCAAGCTTTCAGTGTTATCATCTTCAATAGCTTGCTGAAGAGCTGATGCAACAGCTTCAACATTTTCATCGAAAATTTGACTGATATTTAAATACCTCCTTTCAATAATCTCTACAAAATATTTCATAAGCATCTCTTCTGAGCCAACTTTTTTAGCTAGCATCCTCATGTCTTCTAAATCTTTATTTTTAAGCATAGCAAGTTTTTGTTTCTGAACTTCTCTCCATTCAGACTGTGATTTTAGTATTTTTTCTAGTTCTTGCTGTTTTTTTGCTATTCGGTCCATATTCCTATGTTCGTTACGGCTGTTTGTAGCTGAACTAGAAGAAGCTTTTTGTTTCATAATTCTTTTTACTTCAGAGTCTTCATAAGAATTATGACTTGATTCTTCAAACTCGTTGTTTTCTAAGTCCCAATAATCAGCAGAATGAGTGTTTTCATTAAAATACTCATGAAGGGCAAGTCTTGTAAGAAAGCCTCGAACCCAAGCTTGGATTTTCACAGCAGCCCTAGTACGTTTATCATCTAAGTCTTCAGATTTCGGGTTTTTAGCCTTATCAACTCTTGTTCTCAGCTCAGAAAGTTTCTTCCTAATCTCTTCTTTTCTTTTTGAAATATCTGAACTTGTGCTTTCTTTGTATTCTTCTTCAGTTGGAATTACAGAATAAGTTGCTTTAATATCAGCTAAAGGCATAGTTATACAAGCTTGAGGTAGAGACTCTTCATTTTTATGCCTTTTAGACACAATATCATTTACTATTTGTGTCCCATTGCCTTTGTTTTCTAGTAAATCTACATCTGGAAAAACCCCAAAAACAACGCATTCCCTGCCGCTTCTTTTAACATCAAAACTTGTTATGTGTGGGTTAACTTCATAGCTATCTGGGGTTTTCGACCTTACCCCATGGAGGATTTTCATAACTTCGCCATCTTCTGAGTCGGCAATTTGACTTTCTTCAATCCATTCCTGTTTTTTTATCGGTCTTTTCCTTGATATTTTATTGCTCTTATGTCTTTTCGCTGGCTTTCTTGTAATTTTTTCTAGCTCTAACAGCTGCAAAAGGCGCTTATTCTCATCTTCACGTGCTCTTTCTTGCTGGAGCTCTTTACTTTTTCGTCTTAACTTTTTTTGTTTTTTCATGTATTGGACTATTGACTTATTCTTTTCCCTATTTGGTTTCTTTACAACACTTTCTTCTTCTTGAGGTTTTAAATGTTCTTTTTTCAGCTTAAGAACATCCAAACCAATACGACCTTTTCCTGCACTTTTAGACCTTTCTCGTTCTTCCCTACGTTTTTTCCTTATTTCTTCAGCTTCTTTTAATATTTTCACATCATTCTGTCTAGTAATCCTCCTTTCATCAATCCCCCAAGGATACTTTGGGGTGAATTTTTCCTGTTTAAACCTGTTAAAGTTCTCAAATCGTGTCTGGTGATTCAATTCTGCCAGCTGTTTTTTCATCATGTTCTGGCGCTCTTTTTCTTCGTTCTTTGACTTTTCCGCTTGTTTTTTTTTAATATGTTGCTTTTTAAGTGTCTGCATTACAATCAAGTTGATACTTTTCTTAACTACTGAGTTTTCCTTGATACTCAGCGGGATTTCAATAGAAATTTTGGTCTTTTTTTGCACTGATTTGGATAAAACCACAGTTGTTGTAGCTTTTTTTACTGGTTTTTGTATGCTTACTTTTTTAGATTCAGCATGTGGCTTAGGTGTATAAGTCTTGTGTGGTTCTGGAGTCTTGGACTTAAATCTTTGCTTTGTGTTGCTTGAGCCGGGCTTGTTTGAAATATCCTGGAGATGTCTTTTGCTATACTTTTTAGATTTGCATGCTGATACTTGAACAGGAAGAGGATACTTGCATGCGCTCTCTTGATTACCCATTAACATTGCAATGCTGTTTATTTTTCGCCCTAAAACTTTGCAAGGAATTGGCGTGTAATCACGATTGGCTAAAGATATTCTTTGGTCTTGGAAGTCTGTGTTTGGAAATGACTGGTTGCATTCGATACTAAAACTTTCTTCATGCATTGTTTAAATTCACTTTTTTATATAAGATTTGAATAAGAATGGTACTTAAACGAAGTGTAGGTTATTGATTTTTTGAGATGAGAATAATTTAAGAGAGAATTTGGCTTGGCTTTGTGTAGAAAAAGCTTAGATAGAGGGGAAAATTGTAAATTTAATTAGATGATTATTGTCTGTTATGCTCTTTTTATTGAGACTATTATGTGATTATTGAAATATCACATAATTAAATAAGATGAATCTTATAGTTTATTTATAGCATCATGAGTTTAATCTAGCATAAAGATGAGAAATAACTCAAAATTTTCAAACCAATAAATCATAATTTTATATCATAAACACTGCAATCATTTCATAAAAACTATAAAAATCTATATTTTATTAGCCAGTATCACGTTTATATATACTAATACATATAGAAAATTATATATCATATTCAACAATATTCATAACAAATAAAAAAAAAAATGATTTCACACCACAATAAATTCCAGTTTCCACTATATTCATATATCAAATCAAAATACCAATAATTAAAAATAAATCCATAACTGCTTCAATAAAAAAGCCTCAAATAAAACTGAAGTTCAATAACTAAAACATAACAAAAATAAAACTCTCAAAAAAAAAACTATTTAACCCATAAATCCATTAAAGCAATATATTAACTACTAATAAATTATTACCTATTCCTGAGTCAAACTGATCTGTTCAATCAATGTAGTCATCTCATCCATCTTGCTATTCAATCCTTCTACCGCATCTCTCAACTCATTTTTAGACTCATCAAATGTTGCATTCATAAGTTCTCTAATACTCTTAACTCGTGTTTTAATCTTTGTTATCTTTTCATCAGGACTTGTTACAGGATTAGTAGCCTCTTCTTCCCGACAAATCTGCAAATAAGTTTTTTTCCCATGAGTTCTTCTACAAAACAACAAATACTCACCTTCAATAACCATTTCTGTAAGTTCTTTCATATCAGCAATTTCTTGTTCAGTTTGTACTCTACTATAAGTATCTCCCATAATTGAAATAAGAAGATTCAGCATAATCAATGGATTAATAACTGAAGCGAAAAAGAAAATAAGCCATTCAAAAGCTCCATAGTTATCAACTGAAAAGTCTCCCAAATTCAAAAGATAAGCTTGTGATACATAATAACTAAAAGTTTGAGGAGTTCCTAAATTATTAACCATGATAAAATAAATAAGTGCGAAAGAGTAAGTTGAATATGTAAGGAGGATGAGAAAAGATATCATATCGCTAAAAACCTCACTGAGTAAGTTGATCATATACCTTGTATCATCAAAAAGTCTAAAATAACTGATTCCTCTGAGCATTGATGCAAATGTTACAGAAACAAGGACTTGTTTACATATGCTTTCAACATAATCATTCCAAACTAAAGATATGTAAAGGAAACAAAGAATAATCCTAGCCATATCAATATAATTCCATACATCCTGTAAATACATAGACTTTGTAAGAGCCATTTGGAAAAGTTCATAAGAAGTGAGCATTATATTCAGGATAAACAATATAATCACAGTTGTAGGATTACTTTTGTATTCACCATCTTGGAATATAAGGAAATAAGATAAAACTAGCATATAAATGCAATAAACACAAGCTTGAGGAATCAAAAACCACTTGACATATTTCCATTTAAATAAGACAAGTTCTCTTATGAATTGAGTTTTGAAAATCTCAGTATTAGGACTACTGATTAAACTTTCGAGGAAGCTAATTGACCCTCGGGAACCAATGACGACATCAACTTTGAGTGCACTTTGAATAAATGTTAGAGCAGTTCCTACATTTGTGATGTCTTCTTCATTGAAAAAGTCTTTTGCTTGAGGCCCAAGTGATCTTGCTTGGATTACTATTGGCAATTGAACTCTTTCATCACAGAATTTAGGTAGAAGCTTATCGTAAGTGCTGAAAAATATTGCATTGTAAAACTCATCAAGACCTCTAAAACCGATTTCATTGAGTTTTATTATAGAGTCTTCGAGATAACCGACTGAATAAGGGTCTTCTTGAACTTTAAGTCTGATATTTTTGATAATCGCGTTGATGCAGTCACGGAAGTTTCTTTGAATTGCAATTTGTAATGGACTATAAGCAGATTTTGAAAAGTAAAAAGGACTGCTGCAGTCTAGAGCTTGCTTTAAATGGACTGGGAGGTTGAAATAAGCATAAAAATGCAAGGCGTTAAATTCAAAAGGAGCGATCATCCACTTGTCCATTGTGGGGTCGTGAGGTAATTCATTACCTTCACAGATGTGCAAAAGATACTTCATAAATGAGTAATACTCTCTGCCTGGCCCATATATAGCAAATTTATTTCCCCCAAGGATTGTTGGCAAGAAATGCAATTCATCATTTTCAACTGTAACAATATCTTTTTCTCCTTGTGTAAAACACAACATAGAAATAGGTGCTTTCGTGCAGAAATGAGTAACTTCCGAAAAAGATGTAGAATTCCACAAAGACAAGCTGCAGTCCATCGAAGAAATCCAAAAGTACTTTGAGTTCTCATTAAAATAAATCCCAGTAATCCTCTCAGTATGAGTATTTAAAGTCTTAATGCATACTTCTTTTCGAATATGCCATATTTTAAAGCTACCTGTTTCATCTCCTGAAATAAGTAAATCATTATTCCTCGATACCCCAACAGCAGTAACCGGAGCGATATGTCCTGCAAATTTCACACTTCTATTAGTTCTAAGTCTGTATATAAAAATCAGATTATCTGCACCACCAGATATAAGCATTTTATTTTCTCCATCATCTGGTTTTCCAAAACTAAGTGCATTAACTACACTATTATGCCTTCTATAAACTTGTAAACAGTCAAAAGTTTTCTTATTATAAATTGTCACTCTAAAATTCGCATCTCCTACAACCAAAATACTATGGTCCTGACTTGCTGCTATAATCTTAACTATTGAAGGATGTTTGAGTTTTACCTGACTAACTACATCATCTACATTCCAAAAATGTATCTCTAAGTTTGTATATGCTGCAATTAAAGACTGCCCATCGCTGTTTACACATAAAGCAGAAAGCTCATGGGTCAGATTAAAAGTTTTTGTTACAGTTCTAGTTTTTATATCCCAAACTTTAATCTCTTTAGAATCAGCAGTATATAAAGCATTTAATACCCTTGAATAACACATAAATCTTATAATTGAATTATGCTGTCTTTTTCTACAAGAGTTATCAAAAATTGGGAAGTACCAAGTCATGATTTTGAAATTCTCAGCTATGGAATAAATGCATTTTTGGTCTGCTGAGATTTTGAATGCTTTAACCCAGTCTGTATGTCCAGTTAAAATAATTTCATCTTTATCTTCAATTGTACTCCATATACGAATAGTTGTATCATTACTTGAAGATACAAGAATTGTCTCTGTATGATTGAATTCCAAATGCGAAATACGTTTTGTATGACCAGACAGGGTTTTTGTAAGAGTCATTGATTCATAGTCCCAAACTTTTAACACTGCGTTGCTATCACCAGCAGCGAAGAATTTCAAGTTATCAGAAAGCTTTACTGCCCAAACACTAGATGTAAACTCATTAAGCACAGTAAAAACTTCACCTTTAATCAAGTTGTAGAACTGGATTTTTTTGTCTGAACCTCCAGAAACCAAAATCGACCCATCTTTACTTCGGTCTAAACTTAACACAGCTTTTTCATGTGAATATAAAATCTTGCAATTCCCACTTTTATCCCAAGAGCGCACTGTACAATCGTCACTAGCTGAAAAAATTTCCTCTTCATCAGCAGAAAGTGCTAATTTGTTGATCTCTTTTTCATGACCAGCAAAACTTTGTACAAGTTCAAAGGTTTTGAAGTCAAATTTTCTTATAATCCCATCTTGCCCTGCTGAAATAAAATACTTATCCCCTTTAAATATGACTATTGAATGTATGCTTCCACCTTCAAGAGAGATGTCTTGGATTATTTCTTTATTATCTTTGTCTACAACTGCAATTCGCCCTTCTATACTACCAAAAATAAAGTATTTCCCTGATTCTGATATTTCTAAACAGTTCCCTTTGAATGGAGTTGTAATTTCTTTTGGGCTCAGCCTCTCAATATGTAATATTGCTTTTTTTAACTCAGCTACATAAGATAAACAGCCTGGATTACTGAATAACTCATCAAGATTAGATGCTATGTCATCTTGAGCTTTTGGGATTTTGTCTCTTTGCATAAGGAAAGCGCCTAAAGACTTTAGACCGTTCTCGGACATTTTTATACGCTAATTTAAATTTTCTATGGCTAAAAAAAGTATATAAAGTTTTATTTGTAGCTGGTCACAGCGGTTTGGGTTTCTTAATGAATGTGCTGAGTTTTTGATTTGATTTGTGGTAGATTTTGAATTTTTGTTTTTGTAAGATGCTATGATGGATGATAAATTCAGGGTTTTTTGATAGATCCTGGTTTTGAGAATTTATAGGAAAGTTTAAGTTTTGAGAAGATTTTTGGGACTTGTGTAAATTGAAATATGATTTAATATCAAAGTAATTGAGTTTAAATATATGGTATAGTTGTAAGAATAGTTTTTATAATCATTTATAAAATAGTACTTGAAAATATAGGAACTATTTTTTGATTTACTATTATATGTATTGTATTTTAATTCTGAGATATAGGATTTCAGTTTATGGTAATTTGTGATGGTATGCATTTTTTGATATTTGCAAATAGTCTTGATTTATATTCGGATTAATAGTAAATTATTAAATGAATTTAAGTGTTTTATAACTACAACTCTCTTTTAGACATATTTTCATTACAACCTAGACTTTCCTTTAACCTATTTTTTTCTTAATCTAATTTCTTGATTCCTGTTTATCCATCAAAAATTATTTCCTTTTAATATCTTTATCCTTTCAATCTAAAATAATAAAATAAATCTTTATCCACACAATCTCTATAAAAAAAATACCCAACCTAACTTTTTATATCACAAAAAGCCTTCTTTCCTTTTCCATATATATTCCATAACAAGTTTTATCTAATAATCTTACATAATAAATGGAAAACGAAGAAAAAAAAGTCGACCTTGAAGAAAAAGAAGAAGAAAAGGTTGAAAACGATTCTGACGAACGAGACAAAAAGTCGATTTTTATAGGCAACGTGGACTATTCAACCAGCACAGAAGAGCTTAGGAATTTATTTAAAGAATGTGGGGCTATAGAAAGGGTCACAATCCCTACAGATAAGTTTACAGGTCACCCTAAAGGATATGCGTATATTGAATTTGTAGATGCAAGTTCTGTGATGAAAGCTGAATCGATAAATGATAAAAACTTCAAAGGTAGGAAATTGAAGGTTTTACCTAAAAGAAATAATATTCCCAAAATCAAGCCGCGAAATTCAAGAACTTTTCGGAGAAGAAGCTCTTTATATTCTCGGCCCAGATATGGTAGATTTAAGCCCTATTAGATATGACCAACTTAAATTATGACCTTTTCACAGCTCATTTGCTTGATGTGAAGATGTATTTGTCTGAAAATTTGTGATTTATTGTATAGAATAGTTGAGGGTAAGAATGATTTTTTTAATTGTTGCTGATAATCTTGTGGGATAATTTTGGTTTATATGGTTATTAAGATATTTTGGTAGATTTTTTTATAGAGATTTTAGGATTTGTGAGAACTTGGCTTTTTGGGTTACAAAAATTATTTGGTTTTTTGAGATATCATTAAGAATTGTCGTAATTTTTTATGGTTTTAAGTGAAGGTTGGTTATTAGAATTGATGTTGTGAGTTTTTTGTGATGAAGTTTAATGCTTTTTGGCTCTTTTAATTATATTTGTGTATGTTTTGTAAAAATTATAACTGATTATGATGAGTTATTGTGGTAAAATTTTAATTCTAGTTGTGAATAATGCATATTTAAGAGTTCTTTATAATAATATGAACTTCTAATTAGAAAAAAATTGTTACTCTTATGTTGTATTTTCCATTGTTTATAATAGTAAAGATAAGTATAGCTTTAGTTATTCAAGATTTTTTTAGTTCTTTAGGTTTAACTCGCAAAATATTTCTACTTTTTATATCACAATCTACTTGATATAACTAATTTTAATATTTCTTTATGCAGCTTCTATATTTTATTAAATAATAAGCATTAATCTAATAGATTTTTAACTAAAAAATAACCTTGAATCACTTCAGATAACTATCTGCCAAAACCTACAATTATATATGCTCAGTTATATCTGTTTTCGTCTATAATAAATCACCAAATTAACTCATTATATTCTCTATCCTTGAATAACTTTAATTAGTATTAAAGCATAACCGAATCATGCTTCCAACTAACTGTTTCCTATTTTCCTTTTTAACATCTCAAATGACTTTAATAATACTATTTTCTACCTTTAATTCCACTTCAAATAATAATAAAATCATATATAAATGCTATCTATTAGTGACAGCTCTTCAGATACCTCATGTAGCATTACCAAAATCTCCCGAAGCCAAAATTCAACCCTGTATCTTTTCTATGTCTCGAAATATCAAGAAGTTTCTATCAACAAAGCTTTTTCTATGACCACAGGAAACTTCGGCACTGGCCTATATTTTTCTACATCCTTTTCTCAAGCCAAATCTATCGGTAGATCAGATAGATTTATTATAAAATGTTTAGTGCTTGTAGGGGACTCAGTTTTGTTAGATAGTCCTTATCCTAGCATCACAAAGGAAAAGTTAGATAGTATTAATTGTAAGTCCGTGCAAATAAAGTGCGAGAATCAAGACAGTCTAATAGTTATCTACAATCCAGAACATATATTAGAAGTAAGTTTACTAGGAAACGAAGATTTTAAAGCTAAAAAAATCAGCACAGCCACAGGAGGATATTATGACTTAGAACTTTTGAATATAAAAATCGGCAAATACTGTAAATTTAGATGCATTAACAGGCTTTGCAAATATTTTTATAAGTACCATAAGCCTCCTTGTATAGAGATTATTTTCAAACCTCACTGGATTAAAGCTAAATTTTCTCTTTCTTGTGAGAAACCCAAATGCTTAAACTATAAAAAAATTCACAAAGGAAAATGTTTTCTCTTGTGCATGAACTCAAAATGCCAAAAATATAAAAGTTATCATAAAAAACAATGTACTAAAATATGTGAAAATATAAATTGCATAAAGAATTCTCAGTATCACAAAGGAAAATGCACAATAATATGCAAAGATTCTAATTGTAAGAATTTTCTAAAACCTTACAAAACGAAAATTTTTAGATATTATAAAGAAGGATGCATAAAAGATTTTAAAAAGAAAGGACGGAAAATAAAAAAATGTGAATACAGAGAATTCTATACTGAAAATATTGAAAATAATATGTTTAAAGAAAATTATATGAATAAAGAAGAATTGAGTTTATGTAAAAATTGTAAAACTCAACATATAAATGATTGTAAATGGAATACTAAATATTTGGATACTTTTGATTGTATAAATATTGAAAATAAGAAAGGAGCTGATGAGATTGAAGAGAATATTGATTATAAGAGTAAAGATTGTAAAAGGGATTTTAAAAATAATGAAAGGGAGTCTGAGGATATTCGAATTAGAAGCTTCGCTAAAAGCATTGCAAAAGATGATTCTGACGATGAAAGATGCTATTTAAATGAGGAAATTGAAGAAAATAATGAAATAAGTCGATTTGATAATATTTTATGTGCTGTGGTTATAACTTTTGCTGTTTATATGCTATTTCCTAAAGCTGAGAAAACTGCAATAATTAATTTTACTAAGATGCTACTGTAAACTAAGTATTAATTATTTGTTTATGTTTTTATAGTCAACATTCAAGAATGCAGCCTTTTTCTTTGTACCTGCAATCCTTCAACATTAAACATCAGGCTCAACATTATAAGGATAAATTGTAAATTTTATTTATAATTTCACCTTTTAATTCCAATTCACTTCTTAAAATACTATCACAATAATCTCTCCAACTAAATTAAAATCCCAATCCTCAATAAATCTTACAAGAAACTCAAACCCTTAAAATAATCTTAAAACGTTTTCTATTTAATTTTGTATACTTTATCCTATATCTCTCAATTAAATCCTTTCTACAATCCTAATATATTTTCTTAACTTCACATTTTCCTATTAACTCTTAACCTTATATTTAACGTGACAAACTTCAGTCTTATAAAATTTTTATTTCTAATGGATATACAATCGAATAGTTTATAATTGTATAATGTCTCAGGCTATGAAAAACCCCGGCACCCTTAAAGGACACAGGTCCAATAGTAAAGATTCAATAACTTTGCGGAATTTTCGTGCAGTTTCCCATGTTACTGAAACTTCTGCCATGGCGAAAGTACAAAGTAGCTCGAAGAATTCTTTGAAATCCAAAATCATGCCTAAGATTTCTAAAGATGACCCAGGACATAAACGAACTATATCAGATTCGTCGCTTAAAATGCTCCAGGAGAATAATCCAACCATACAAACTGGAATTCAGTATCGAAAACTCAAAACCCAACTGGAAAGAACGATGAACTCAGAAGAAAAGGTGAATATTTTACTTGTTTTCATTGAGGGTCTTTTAAAAATCAACACAGGATATAATGAAATACTTGCAACAATTTCTGAAGTCATTCGTGAGTATCAGAAATACGCTAAAAACCTAGATTCGACACGAGTCGAAAGCAATGAATTTAAATTTGATGTAAAAAATACAGTGTTTTCAAAGGACTGTTCAAGGAAAATCTTGTATAAAAAGCAAAAAATCTGCGTTTCAAATGATGAACCTACCGAAGTTCAGGTTAAAAAACCTGAGATGATAAAATGTGAATCACTTCTGTTGAAAAAACGTGATTTAATTAGAGCTAATCGTGAAAACACAGGGAGTGTATCAACGAAAAATATTTCCCATAAGAGGACTTTTACGATACCTGGGTTAAATATCCCTGTGACGCAAGATAAAGGTTATCATGAAGAATTTTTGGATATGTTTGATGAGTTTTCTGATTCTTGGAAAGAGGAACTTCTCAAATTAAATAATAAGTAATAAGTTTTATATTGTAGATATAGATTGCTTTTTAAATACAAACTTTTTGAATTAAGATTTTGGAATATAGGTCGATAAGGACATTGACATGATGAAAACTTGAAAATGATATGTTGATAATTAGTTTTTAAATAATAGATGATAGTTTATAATAACTAATATTTGAAAATAAACAGTTTTTATGTCAAAGTTTCAAATAATTGGAGGAATAAAGATCACAAACTTTATAATCGAATCATTTTTAATGTATAATAACTATACATTTTAAAATATTTCAACAACTACAAACTAATACGAAAAATCTTTGTCGAATATGCCCTAAAGCTTTGTTAAATATACAATCTATTAAAAAAAAATCATGAAAACTAAATATTATGCTAAATGCATTTATTACTGTTAAAACCCTATATTCCATACAATTATTCATAATATTTATTCTAACCCAATATCATATTTCAGGCTAGAATTTACACATTTTTTTTAGCCCACAACTTCCTACTAAAACCCCTAATGAATTCTTCACTAACCCTAAAAAACATGAAATTTTGCATATAAAACAAGTTATGGACATTGAAATCGATGATCAAGATATAGAAAAAACTATAAAAAATCTTTACTCCTATGCTTATATGACAAACTCAAACCTAGATGATGACATAATTCTAGATGATGACCCCAAAGACATCGAAAATTCCAGTTCATCAGATCTACAAAGTAATTTCAAAGAACTTATAATCAGCCTTCTAAAATTCAAAAAGCTCAACAAACAGTCAGAAAAAGCTGAACTGGTCCAAAGAAGTGATCAATTTGAAACACTTTTTCAAAAACTTGAAAATGAAGTCAGAAACCACTACAGACTTGAAAATCAGCTAAAATTGCATTTTGAAAGCTTTCAGGAAAAAATAGAAGAGTTAGAGAAAACTGAATCGTTTGACCTTAATACAATTAAAGAATTAGAAGAAAAATGTGATGAAAAAAAGAACCCGAAAAGTTCGGAAGTTGATAAAGTCCGTAAGGAAATGGATGAACGTTTAAGAAATTCTCTTGAAAATGCAGAGAAAAAAGATAAAGCCCTACATAAAATCGAGTACGAGAATGTTAAATTAAAAGCTTTGCTTGAAGAAAAAACTAGGGAATATGAAGGAATTAAAAAAGAGTTGGTGAAAATAAAGAAAATCACGCCAAGAAAAAAAGTTGTTCAAGGAATGTATAAAATTGATGTTGTTCAAGTTGACTTTGAGGCAAGTAAGAGCCGAAATTCATTAGATAGCTCGGGTAGTCTTAGAGGTTATGGGAATCGAAATAAAAAAAGATGCTCTTTTGGAGAAAGCGATTTTGAGAGGCTTGCATTTTCGCCTATTAAAAAAGATTCTTCAGCTACACTAAAAAATGATGATTCCAATTTTTTAAAGGCCCCTGCTTGGAGAAATGCTCGTAAAAGTGTAGATCAGGTGGTAATCACTAGTGGAAGAAAATCAATTAAAAAAGGTTGCAAATAGGTCATCCTATCTCTAATAATAAATTTATACTGCATATCTTCATTTAGCATCTTCTTATATACAATTTCCTTAATTATTTAACACATCATCATAATTTTCACTTTATTAATAAAATAGGTCGTAAAATTTTATAAAAAACTACCTTTATTTGTGTTCTACATAAATTAAACTGTTATCAACTATCTCATTCATTATAGTAACTGGTCCAAATTCCCTAACAGTTTCAACTCTTGGTAATGAATGAACCAACTGTGTTGTGTTCAAGTCTAAATCTTCTGATTTCGCTGGTAGAATTTTATAAGCTTCTCTGACCGTAACCCAGCAAATTTGTTTAATCAATTTGAAAACTAAAATACAAGAGCATAACAACGAAAAGACGAATACCGAAATAATTCCTAAAAAATACACAATACTTTCATTAGGATCGACATAATTTTTTGAAACAACAAAAAATACTAAAATACTCAATATTGAAATCACTAGAAAAATTATTGCTAGATAGCAAACAAGATGTAAATTTTCTAATATCCCTACTTTTGGGCTACACTTTTTGGCAATCTTAACTTCAATATTGTATTTAAAGTTACAAATTTCACACTTATTTATCTCCTTTATCTCAGCTTGAGATGTAATCCAAGTATATAAGCATTCTTCATGTATATATTTTGAAGATCCTTTACAAAGACAAGGACTTATAACTTTTTTTGTTTCACTTTCATCTTCAAAGCACACTCTGCAAACTTTTGCATAATTCTGTTCCATATCAATTATAATATTTTAGTACTTTGTAAGATTTAAGCCTTTCCTATCAAGTTCCAAGACAATTTTTTCAGCAGACCCTAAAAAGTGTTTTCTAACTTCAATTGATAGAAAATTTGCTACTTTAACAACCATCTCAGCCACTTCAGTTATTTCCTTATCTTCAATCCCAATTCGACAAAATGCTTCTTCGCTTTTCGCTGAAAAAAAAACATTTCTTGATCCCTTCAGCAACAGGAGCTCCAATTATATCGAAAATACTAAACGCCCTTGAAATATTGTCATTTTTGTCTCCATCAAAAATATAAAAACTACATGATTTCTTTGGTTTCTAGATGTTATAAACTATAATTAACACTTTTAAAATAATTGAATCCCAAGATTAATAAAATTCATTATTTTAATTACTCACAAAAAATATAATTTTAGTTTTAAACATTAACATCATATTTCTAGCATTGCAATTTCTAAAAAAATTAACCATTTACACTAATTCTTCTTATTTTTCAAGTTGATCATTTCTTAATTTTAACAGCTTCAATACCTCTAACAAATGCTCATAAAACTCTTACCTCATAAAACTTTCCCTTTAATAATCTTATCAAGGGTGAAAAAGGGCAAAATTCCGTAAATTTTATTAAATATGGTCGAAACAGACTTATTCCTTCCTATGATTGCTGGGACAATCTTCTACTCCCTACTAAACCTAGGTATCCGGTCACGTTTAAAAATCCCCCCATCATTAGAAAAAAAGGATAAATTTGATTTTATCGGTCAGCATATCTCTTTAATCCATTCAGTTGAAGCAATAGTCATGTGTATATTTTCATATACTTATTCAAAAGGTATTGATTATTATGGAGAAACTGACTATATCCAAGTTGTAACTCTAGCTTTTTCTCTTGGTTACTTTACTTATGATGTGATTTATGCGGAAATATATGGAGTTCATGATTGGCCTATGAGAATTCATCATATATTTGTTCTTGCTGGAGGAATATGTTTGTTATTACAGACACGAGGTGGGGCGATCGGGCCGATTTGTTTGTTTTTAACTGAACTTTCTAACCCTTTTATGCAGGTAAGATTGATTTTAAAGGGAAGGAGAATGGAAAATACAAGGTTTTATAAGTTGAATGAAATGATTTTCGGTTTAGTGTTTATTACAAATAGGTAAAGATTAATTAGAGGAGGATTTGGCACTCTTGTGAACTATAATGTACATCAATATGCTTTGCCGTGGCTTTTAAAGTGCATGGTTTCGGGGGTTTATGGAGTGAGTTTGTATTGGATTTTCTTAATTCTAAACATGCTTGGCAAAGAGCTGAAGAATAAGAAAAGCCCTAGCTGGGTTGAACAGTATTTTTTGAGTTTTATGAACAGTGTTAAAGCTAACCAGGTACTATTAGTCTGTGGGATAATAACTTGGTCCCTCTTTCTTCCAATTACCCTTTGTTCTCTCGGATTCGGTCCTTTGCATATAATTTACAAAGGCTTCCAATTAGTTTAGATATAAAATTAGTCATCTTAAAATAACCTATTCAATAACTTCTCTCTATACTATATAAAAACTATAATATACTAGCCTATAAATATGGGTTGTTGTGGATCTAAACCAGTTCCTCCACCACTATCAAATCCTCCACTGACAAAGTTAGAATTTGTCAAACCACCTGGAACTGACAGTTCGTCTAGACCTCCAGTTCATCATGATCCAGTTCATGTCCCTCCTCCTCCTCAAAGAGAACCAGAACCTGTTCTTAATGATCCTCCCAAAGCTAAAAAAGCTAAAGCTGTCGCTAAAGTGCCAAAGCCGAAAAAGTTTGAATGCGATAGCGGGCATGAGCTTCTGTGGTATTCTGATCTATCATTTTACTACTACAAACTCACACAAAGTTGGACTATACGTTGCAGTATCTGTCAGAAAATATACTCCTCAGCAGGTTGGCATTGTAGATCATGCAACTTTGACATGTGTGAAGACTGTTCCCATCATCTTGGCAAAGAAACCCCGAAAATTAAATGTGAATCTGGCCATGAATGTATTTGGTCACCAGAAACTATTTTCATTTACAATGAAAACAGTGGAAGCCGGGGCTTTAGATGCAATATTTGTCAAGAGGTTAAATTTGAACCTTGCTGGAATTGCCCAACTTGTTCATTTGATTGTTGTATTGCCTGTGCGATTAAAACCCAAAACATTCACCCTCCAAATGATAATCTGACTTGTACAGAATTTCATCATTTGACTTATTTTAAAGAGATTAAAAGTCATATCTCAGATGAAATTGCCTTAGTTTGTGATAAATGTAAATCAGAATTTACTGAAGGTGAATGTTTTTGTTGTACTGAACATGGGTATGATTTGTGTATGAAATGTGCTGAAAAAAAAATCAAAAGCACAGCTCCTCATCCTGGGTATTTGTGCAGAGAAAATAAGAAACTTAAAATTGAAGAAGTTGAGATGATAAAAGAAGAAAGTGGGGAAGATGAGATTTTATGTGAGATTTGTAAGAAAAGTGATATGAAATATGCTTATCTTTGTAGGGATTGCACGCAATGTTATTGCTTGAAGTGTAGTAGAATACTTTCGGGTAAAATTTCTAAGTGTCATAAACTACATTGTAAAAATGGACACCAGCTTAAGTGGGCTTCAAGTTCAGAGGCAGAGATTAAGAAATTTAAATGTGATACTTGTGCAAAGAGCTACTCGACTGGCTTGTTCACTTGTGGAGAGTGCAATTTTAATATTTGCATAAATCACTTGGATTTGCAAAAAAGCTCTTAGATTTAGTTAGGATATTATAAAAACTTTAAGATTATGGATTTTATTCTTAAATTTTTTTTGGAAAATGATTGAAAAAGTATGTAAAAGAATATTATTGGTATGTCTATGGTTAAAGTTTAGTACTTGCTAAGGATCTAGATTAGTTATTTAGAGCTCTGAGAATTATTCATGCAAATCTTAGTTACTTTATAGGAAAATATACTTTTAATATATAGTTTTGATAATAATATTTTTTAGTTAATTTTTTTATATTACTTATAACATATTTGTACAGTTTTTCTTTGACAAAATTTAAGGAATATTAGCCATGAAGTTCTATAGAGATTTATGTGTATCCCTGTCTTATAATTTTCTAATTTTTTATCTATTCATTGTTGTAATCAATATAACTCCTATTTAAATTTTCTAACAGTTACTAAAAAACTAATTTCTAAATTCTTTAATCCTTTACTATTCTTACTAACTTTATCACAAGAATTTGTAATCAAATTTTCTTCTAACTCCTTCTGCATATACAAAAACTTTAAATCCAAATAAAAATGGTTCTTAACTTGACGTTTTATCTTCAAAAACTATCAAAAATAAATAATTCTCTTGATCGTATTTATTAATAATATACTTATATCTCTCTTAATATACTCTTAACTAAAAACTTAGCATTAAATATGAGCCATAAGCCTTATTCAATAAGCCAAGATCTTTGGATGGTCCCATGCCTAGTCCACAGAAGCACTAACGATTATGAGCCTTTATATAAACCTTTCAGAAATGAAATCAATGCAGAAAAGCTTCAAATCCGCCAGACTTGGCTTTCTTTTGAAGATGATGCTCTTAAGGTTATAGTAATTGAAAACGGGGCAAGAAACTGGATTTCTATTGCTAAAGATCTTAATGAAAAAGTTCATAAAGGATTGCCTATAAGACAAGGAAAACAATGCAGAGAGAGATGGTATAACCACCTTTGTCCAACACTTCACAAAGGAAAATGGTCAACTACAGAAGACTTGACAATACTGAAAAAACAAAAAGAAATTGGAAACCGATGGAGTGAAATAGCCTCTCTTTTAGAAGGTAGAACTGAAAACCAAGTGAAAAATAGGTTCAAAAGTCTTATGAGAAAAGCGAAAAATCTAAGAAATAATGATAAAGATCCGATTGAACTGCTTATTCAGCAATTGCGTGAAGGGGCGAAAGAAAAAAGTGAAAATTTTGTTGTACCGTCTGTGATCAATGCTATGATGCCTTTTTTCCCTTACCCAGGCATGAATTCTACTGGGTTTAATAGCTTAGGTGAAGGAATGCATCAGAATTTTAGCAATTCTCAAAAAGATGAGCCTTCGTCTTCTCTTTTTTATCATACCTAGAGTAATCAGAATCATAAGTAATATAGAAAAACTAGTTAAATTTAGATAGAGTTTAATCATCAGCATTTCTGATATCCTAGAATTTAGCTAAAAGAACTACTTGTCTTTATCAAATTTTAGTGCATAACAATAATACTCCTAAAATTTAACTTTTATGCAGATTTACCGAAAAAGATTATATTTTATATATAATTCCCACAATTAAAAAAAATACTTAAAAAGTTACTAAATCTAAATTTATTTTTTTCTTATAGGCTTATCTCTTTTAAAAATACTCTCTATAAAGCTCATATCAAATTCTACATGAACTCCTATGAGCATAAATGATTTTCCTTTATCCCTGAACAAAATAGTGATATTTACAGATTCTTTAATAATTTCTAATGAATATCCATCACCTTCATTACTATTTGTTTCTTCGAGTTTCAAAAGCCCACCTGCAGAACCTCCAGATAAAGGGTTTCCAAACTTAGAGCATAATACAAAGTCTACTAAGCAAATATTATCAAATTTATCTGGAAATACTAGGCTTTTACATTTCATATTCATTTTATCTTTAGGGATTTTATATCTCAAACTCCCAATGTGTCTTGATATTTTTGAACCTTCAACAGAAAAATCAAAGCGTCGTTCGTAATGATATGCAAGACTTTCTGTAAAATTATGCAAATCTAGTAATAAAGAATAGCCCCAGAATCCAAAATTCGATGAATCATTTTCTGGATGCTTATATTTTAAAAGACTTCTGGCTATATCATAATAAGATATAATCCAATATTTTGTATATATATCTTTATCAACCATAGCAATCAGACATTTTTCTATTTCAATTTTCCCTTCATTTATTCCATTTCTGATTTTTGACGTGAAAATAATTTTTTCCCCTAATATTTTCATTTGAAGACCACAAATCCCTTGTACCGGAATTTCATGGCCTGCAGTTAAAATTATAGAATAGCCAAGATATTTTATATCTTTTGTGGTAATTTTTTGAGAATAATACCCATTTTTGCTTATGAATATTGTTTTGTAAGTTTTTACCAATCTAGGAAGTTTTTGTAGAAGATAATACTTGAAGTTTTTAGCTAAATTTATGATCGAAGCTTCATTCTGTATTTTTATATACTTTTTATAAGCTGATATATATAAATCTTTCCAATTACAAGATGTATCTTTAAATCCATCCTTTAAACGTTGCTTGAGTTGGATCAGTTCTGATCCTGGCTTGATGTCTTTTGGAAACCACTTAATATAAATAGAAAGCCACAATCTAGGATCCTTATATACAAAATCAAACATTTTTTTGCAACTAACACTAATCTCAAGCATCTCCTTCCCATTTCCAATCGAGAAAATCAATATTTCTATAAACACTGGACTTGGTATCTTAAAAAACTTACACATCTTCTGCAATGACACAGCAGGTTTAGCCTCCACCTTGCCTTTTTTCACAATTTTTCTTTATTTTATTAGCATCCTCAATATAACAATCATATTCCCCAAAATTCACCATAAAAATTATTCTCAAACAAAAATCCTTTATCCCATTAAATACAATTATTAGTGGCAAAAGTCTTAAAAAGCATCCATTTCTTATAATATGGCGGGAAGAAAAAGCCTTGAGAAGCGTTCCTCTGGGAAAATCCAAAAAACTGCAATTGTTGAAAAAAAGAAAGCTAAAAAACGTTCTGAAACTTTTGCTCTTTATATATACAGAGTTTTAAAACAAGTACACCCAGATACTGGAATTTCTAAGAGATCAATGAGCGTGATGAATTCTTTTATCAATGATATCTTTGATAAAATATCTATAGAGTCTACAAAACTTTTGAGATATAGTAAAAAGCATACTTTGACAAGTAAGGAAGTACAGACTGCTGTTAAACTTATACTTCCTGGAGAACTTTCTAAACATGCAGTGTCTGAAGGAACTAAAGCTGTGACTAAGTTTGCAAGTTAATAAGGTAGGGAGTTGTTTAAGCTTTAGAAATAGAAATGATTTTGGGTTGTGAAAACTGATGAATGTTTTGTTGGAAAATATGAGGATTTTTAAAGAGTAGGGTGAAAGTTCTAGTTGAGGGAAATAGAAGTTGTGAGTATAAGTTTTTATGATATTTTTTAGTATTTCAAATACTAACTCCTAAGTAAATCCTTTGAAAACCTGAAATTTCACAATAATTAATATCTTAAATTAATAAATTATTCGTTTACTTGATAATATTCCATAGTTGTAGGGTCATAATAGCATTGTAGCACAGGGTCATAAACTAATTCTACTGCTTCTTCTTCAGGGCTTTCATCAGGTACAGTAATATTCTTTATGCTATTCATCCCAGCAAAAGGAGGTGTATAAGGTCTATATTGAGTAGCCTGATTCATCCCAAGCGAAAAAAACGTTGGTTTTGGGGTTTCCTCCTCTTGTATCTCATGAGGAAAATAGTTATGATCAGGCTGTGCATAAACTTCAGGATGATATACAACATTTTCTTGTTGGTAATTATCAATTTCAATCTCTTCTTCAATACTATTTGACATAACTTCATCTGAATCATGATAATTCGTTAAATGATGAAATTCATTAGATTTTATGCTTTCTTCTATTTCTTCACCTTCATTTTCTAATGGGTTTTCTGTTGAAGTTTCTTCTTTTAAGATTTTTTCTTCTTCATTTTTTTGACAGTATCTATTTGAACCTGCGGTACCAAGACGGGTACTTTGACGTAGACTTTCAGGCTTTATGAATTTTATAGCGTCTTTGTTTTGAGGGGAGGAAACTTCTTTTTTTCTTTGGAAAAATGTTGTGGTTGTGTTGCCCTGCTTTTTGTTAAGAGAAGATGTGCGTATTTCTTGGCGTTTAGGTTTTTCAATTGGTGCGGTGGTTAAAGGAGGACGTGACAAAGTTGCTTTCGGTGTGTTTTTAATCTCTACATTCTCAACAATAATAGGTAAAACTACATCAGGGGTAATCAATTGATTAACAAACATAACTCCTCCAGGAAAATCCATACTTTTCGGCACAGCTTCAACACCTTCAGCATGTATCTCATTACCAGTAGTATCCATTAAAGGGTTTCTCATAGTAAAAATTCTCCTAATTTTACAAAACGAATAAATCGTAATCGAATCCAAAGAACGAAAAGTGTTATGAGTAAAACAAGAATTTACTATACGAACCATATCAATAGAAATATTCGCCCAAATTCCTCTGACAAAAGTAATATTTGGTATTCTAGCATGAAGAGGATTTACTATAAGTTCTTTTGAAGCAGATGAAAAAACTAATCTTCTCTTAGAATTTGATATATCAGTAATGACAAGTTCTAATGTAAAAGGTTGAGTAGGCATTATAAATATTTGTAGGACTAAATAAGCTTGAACAAGGGCTAAATTTTGTTTATCATTACTTGGGATATTTAGTTTTATGTTATGGGAATCGATTAGTATAACATAACCTTTTACTATTTTTTCATATAATTTCCAGTTAGATTTATTAATTGACCAGGATGGGTTTTTGTCACAGGAGTAAAGGACTTCTACTGATGGCCCGCCTTGAAAAGCATTTTGGAACATGATTTTTATAAATGGAAACATGTGTTTTTTATTTTTAGCGAAGAGTTTGACAGGTATTGTGAAGAAATTGTCTATGGGGATTTTAAAGGGAAGAGAAAGATTGTATTGGAAATTTGTGTTAAGATGATATTAAGGATAGAAGGTTTAGTATTATAAGTGATTTTTAGGATTGGAAAAAAAACTGATTTGAAGAGTATTTTTGGATTAGGTTTAGGATGTTGCTTTGTTTGTTTTGGTTAAAGACTTGAGATAGCTTAAGTTTATTTATTGAATATGAACTTTTTTCCTTGCTGTTGATTTATAATAGTCTTTTTTTTTTGGAGATCTAAAAGATTTTTAGAGATTATAGGAATGAGAGGGGTTTTGTATTGAGAGCTAAATGAAAAGGTATTTTATAGTTTTGATTGGAAAATTATATCTATAAGCTATGGATTTATATTGGTTATTTAAGATAATTTACGTTTAAGTGTTAAAGTGCTCTTTATTTCAGGTACTCTAAGTGCTAAATTCCACTTTCTAAGATTTTCACATTGTCTATTAGCTTAAATAACTATTTTAACGCTTTTTTAATTGTATTCCATGATGATTTTTGAGTAGGTTTCTTGAGTGGATTTCAGCATTAAACTAAGTATTTATCTTTCTTTTAATTATGATTTAAAATAAACCCTTATTTAGATTTGCTAAAATGCTCATGCTGTTCAAATTTTTGCACAACACAAATACTTGCTAATTTTTAATTTTTACAATTGCATTTACAAATTCATACTTATAAGCAAATATTTAAAGACTATCGAATTAATCTTAAAAGCCAAAAGTGTTTGACTTAGTTCCTTAAAAAATAATATAAAAAAACTTATTATACACATATTGCAAGAAAACTTTTATTATAATCTAAACTTATAAAAAAGTGCACATCAAAATATACTAAATCCCTAAGAACCCTAAAACTAGCATCAAAAATCAAAATATTTAAACATAAAAACCACAATGATTCAAACCTTATCAATAACCATCCATAACACTTTATATTTTTCATAAAATCATTTCCTACAATAAAAACCTTTTCAAACCCACACATCTCTTTTTCCCAACCTCTATAATAAAAAACTCTAACCCACCTTCAAATCATCTGACAATTTATAAAATATTTCAGAAACCTAAACAGTAAAATTAGATCCATTATTTAAATATGGGTTGTAACTCTAGTCACATAAAATCAAATCCAATTGTAAAATCTAGGCATTTAGAAACCCAAACTCCAATCGACACTCCTGATAAAATCACAATTCGTCCAGGGACATTTATTTTCCATAAAACTTGGAACATAACCAAAGATTACGATTTAGGGCCAATTCTTGGTCAAGGTACATACGGATGTGTTCGTACAGCAGTTCATAAATTAACAGGTCATGAACGAGCAGTGAAGTCTGTAAAAAAAGATCGACTGACTAAAGATATGCAAATGCACTCAAAATTTTTCGCTGAAATCGACATTTTAAGGAAAATAGACCACCCAAACATACTCAGACTTTACGAATTCTATGAAGATTCTAAAGAATATTATCTTGTTACTGAAATTCTTAAAGGTGGAGAACTTTTTGAGTTTATTATAGCCTCAGGGGTTGTATCAGAAACAATTGCCATGCATTTTATGAGACAAATACTTTGTGCTGTGAACTATTGTCACAAGCATGGGATTGTTCATAGGGATTTAAAGCCTGAGAATTTGTTATTGGAAAAACGTTCACCTATGTCAACTTTGAAGGTCATTGATTTTGGAGCTTCAATGCTTTTTGAAGGAGAGAGGATGAAAAATAGATATGGGACTTCATATTATATAGCCCCAGAGGTACTTAAAAGAAACTACAATGAAAAGTGTGATATTTGGAGCTGTGGGGTGATTATGTTTATTTTATTAGCAGGGAAGCCACCGTTTCCTGGAAGGTCTGATAAAGAGATTCTGAAGAAAGTTAAAAAAGGTAGCTTCAGCATGAATGGACCTGAATGGATTGATATATCAGAAGCTGCAAAAAATCTTATAACCAACATGCTGAAATATAAAGCAGAATTACGATACTCAGCAGATCAAGCTCTTGATGACCCATGGTTCGAACAATCACCTAATTCTATATCAAAACCTTTAACTTCCATCATCCAAAACATGAAAAACTTCAATGCATCTGAAAAACTCCAACACGCCGTGTTAACTTTTATAACCTCACAACTTTCTTCGAAAGAAGAAACTAAACAACTTGCAGAAACCTTTAAATCAGTAGACAAAAATGGTGATGGAAAACTTAGCAAAGATGAACTTTTGAGAGAATTTCTTAAAACTATGACTGAAGATGAAGCTGAAACTGAAGTTAAGAAAATTTTCAATTGTGTTGATATGGATATGAATGAACATATTGATTATTCTGAGTTTTTAATGGGAACAATGAGAAAAGAGAGTTTGATTAGTAAAAGGAATTTGGAAACTGCATTTAAAATGTTTGATATTGATGGTAATGGGACAATATCAGCTAATGAGCTTAAGAATATCCTTGGAGACAATGTTGAAAGCCTTGATAGGGTATGGCAACAAATAATAAGTACAGTTGATCAAGATGGGGATGGGCAGATAGATTTGAAAGAGTTTAAAGATATGATGATGAAAATTTTTAACGAAGTTTCCTAATAAAAACTAATGAAATTATGATTTTTATTACAAAAAATATACAATTTTAGTTACATAAGTTAATCGCCTTAGATACAATTATAACGATTGTTTGGCCGAGTGGTCTAAGGCGGTAGCTTCAGGCGCTATTCCGAAAGGGCGTGGGTTCAAATCCCACAGCAGTCATTTTTATTATCTGATTAATTTTGTTTACTTAAATCCATAGCCAAATTTGCTAATTCATCAGCAATTGCATTAATTTCTCTAGGGATATGGCTGATCTTGAAATCAATAAATTTTAAACTTTTATCTTTAGCTGTTTTATGTAAAACTTGTAAGCCAGGCTCATAAATTTCCTATTTGCCTTTCATTTGTTTTACTATTAAATTACTGTCAGTAAGGACTTCGATTTCATTTAAATCATTTGCAAGTGTATGTTTATACCAAGAATCAAACCTTTGTATTCGGTAAAGTTGTTACTGATTCGTTTTCCTAAATATTCGTAGCCTGAAGAAATTATTTTGTTGTTGAATAGAATTACCGCTCCACAGCCGGATACTCCTGAATTAGATCTTGATCCTCCATCACAGAAAACTAGATGTTTATAAGTTTATCTTTGAAAGATAAGAAATCTTCAGAATTGGTTAGAGAGTGAATTTCCTATATTCTGAGTTTTTAGCGTGTGAAATTTATAGTTTTTTTATATAGTAATTATGTTGATTTTTTTAGGCAATTTTGTAGTAAATTGTCATGATTTTGGAATTTTTATAGTTTTTTATTGGATGTTTGAGATTTTATAAGGATTTGTGTTAAATTCACTTACTTGTTTTAAGCACTCTGTCCATGAAAGGTAAATCCCTGGTTTACGACCTTTTCTTACTACATAAAAGGCTTTATTTAGCGACATTACATTTAACTCATACATAAGTAAAATTAGGAAACCTTAATCATCTTCCCAAGTTTCCTCAGTCCTTTTATAAGATATGCTCTTTGACTGGATTTCTTTAAGCTTTTTCTTCATTTCCTTATGCTCTTTTTCTAGTCTCCAAAGTTTGTTTTTAATCCCATCATTCGGTTTTGGTTTTTTAATTTTTAAAGACTTGTCGCTGCTCATATCCCTAAAAGAATTTTCAGTTTTCACCCTTGCTTGAGACTCAAAATAACTTTGAAACTTTGTTTTTAGTTGCTGAAGTTCACGCATTGAGTCTTTTCTAAGTTTCTGTTCTATCTGAAGAGCTTTTTCTAGTTCGTGTTTTTCTTTAGCATGTGAGAATATGTGTTTTTCCTTTTCCTTTTTTATAACTTCAAACTGCCCTTTAAGCATAAAATTTTCATTTCGCAAAGACTCAACTTCTTTACCTAAATAGTTGATATCTTCATTTAATGACTGGAGGTAGCGAATAAATTCTTCACTAGTAAAATCCTCGCTTGGTCGGCCGAAAATTGGCTTTGGTGTGCTGAAATCTGAAGGTGAATTGTATAATGGGCTGTTCATATTATTTTTCTAATCAAATTATAAAACTCAATTTAGTTATTGAAAAAAATTTTATTACAAATTCTCATTAAAAATACTACATTCTTATAGTCTAAATTTTCATAATTACCCTTTAAGACATTATCATCTGTTCATATCGAAATTTTCAACTTTTAATATGATATCCACAATTGTATTGAAAAATAAATTATGGGTTTTTTTTATTAAGAACTACAAAAATATTTGCTTATATATTAAATAAAACTACCTTTATGGAAGTGAGACCTAAAAAAAATCTTGCTTTAGCTTTAGGGAAATTCAGTAAGTTGCTTATCCAAGAAAAGATTATTGATGAAGATGCTGATAAAAGTGCCCTTGCTCAAGCTCTTGGAAATGCTGCGAGTAATTTATCTAGTTCAATTGATAAGTCTACTAGATCATCAGTAGATTTCGTTAAGGGTCCTTTAGCGGTTATGATGGCGAAACACGAAAAATCTCAGAACAAAATAGAGAAAATGCGCAAACAAAAAGAAATAGAAGAAAAGTCGCATTTAAAACAAAAACCTTCTATTAATGGGAATTCCAAAAGAATTGTAAAATATAAACAGATAAACATTCCTCCTCTTCATGAACGGACTGAAAAAATCCTTAAAGAAAAATCAATCAAATTAGAAGTCCAACGTAATCACAAACGACAACAAGAAGACAATGAATTTCTCAAGAATTGCACTTTTAAACCCCATTCTCAAAGCCAGAGCAGTCGTTCTCGTTCTCCAGAGGTCTTAACAAAAGAACTTTATAAGTGGAACGAAAACCGAACAAAAGAATTAGAGAAAAAAAGAAAAGAAAAATCCTTAAAAGAAGACTCAGAAATCAAAAATAAACCAAAAATAGACAACCTAAGCACACGACTTAGTAAAAATGTAGTTTTTATATAGCGTTGTATAACCCCAGTCCATAAAAGACTTTCTTCTCAAACTCCAAAAATGGTTGAAAAACAAACATACAGCTTTGTCCCTCAAATCAATGAAAAGTCTAGAAAAATATTAATTAAAAAAGAAAATCAAAGTAGAACAAGCTCTAGGGAATCTTCACCTATAGTTACAAATAATATAATGCAAGGTTACTTTATTAACACCAGTCGTGGAGGTATAGATAAACATCAAAAAAGCATAAATACTTTAGCTTTGACTCAAAGAACAAAAGAATTTCTAAGCCGTATAGAAATCACTTAATTAACTACCCTAAATTTTATGATTTTTATAATACTTTAGCCTTTTTCACATAAAAACTTCACCCTTTGTTGTTAATATTTTCACATATTTTTCAATTATATATTTCTTAGTTAAATACAAAAATCTATTAATAAACCTAAGAGCAAAACGATCTTAAACCAATCTCAGAAGAGTTTTGTGAAGTTAATTCAATAATACCATAAGATGGGGTAAGTATAGCACATAATCCCATAAGTATAGTTAAAACAATAACAACAATAGATCCTCTGTTATACTGATCAACAAGTGCTTTTACAGCTAAAATGCCAAGTACTGAGCCAAGTAATGAAAAAGTAAAGAACCAAAGTCCATAGATCATTTCTAGCTTTCCAGCTATACTATATTGTATTATAGATATTGAAGATGTTAGGACAACAATAGCTCTTGAAGTACTTGTTGATACCTCTGACCTTAATCCAAGTCTAAGCATTATAGGCCCAAGGACTAAAGCGCCACCAATACTAAGAAGACTAGCTCCAATTCCTGCTAAAATCCCAGAAATCACACATACAATTGCTGGTTTAGACTTCCAAACAACATCGCAATCATCAAAATCATAGCCTAAAACTTGTTTTTTTCTAGCATCAGCCACAACAAACCAAACTACAAACCCAGTCAACCCAACAAAACCTATAAAAACCACACAGTTAATAACCCAATAAATTCCTGAACAATGGTCAACTCCAATAATAGACGGACTTGAAGGACTTCCTCTTAAAAAAAATGTTATAATAGCAAAAGCATAAACACCTAAAAATATTATAATCGGTGTCAAAGGAAACCATTTTTTTTCTGAGTCAATAATTTTCTTCAAATCATTATTTGCTTCCAACAATTTTTCATAAGCATTTAAATCCTCATAATTTCCTGTAACAATTGTATTATCTGCAATTTTTCTTTTTTCAGCATTTTCTTTATGGATAAGTTTTATTGATATTTCAGCACAGGTATATGTCACCCATATTAGAACTAAAGTTAATAAAACTAATATAAGCCAAGCTGGGAATATAAACCCTAATAAAACACCAATAGTAGTTCCTAACAAAAGTGGTGGGGTAAATAATAAAAGAATATAATAGTCAATTACTGGCCTTGAGCGAGTTGGATGTCTAACATGAACTTTTAATATAAACCCTATAAAACTACCACCAAGTATTATTAACTGAACCATAGGTAATGCAATATGTGTATCATATTTGAAAATTGATATGAGGATTAAAGTCATTAAAGGCCCTCCACCTTGTCCTCCAGCATTGGCTAAAGCACTACATACAAATATTAATAAAGTTCCTAAAATTTCCATTCCTGATAATGGGAATAAATACTTATGTGCACATTTTCCTTTATCACAGAAATTGTTCGATGGACAATCGTTGTTACTCTCACATGAACTTGAATATGATAGGGTAATTAGGATAAACAATATTAATAGTTTCATTATAAACCAATGATAATTTGATAATGGAGAGAAAAGTTAAAGAAAAGATAAGAGTTTGAAAATGATATGTTGGGATGAGAGAAATGACTTTTTAGGGTTAGGATGATAGGCGATTTTTTTTATTTGATGGAGATTTTTGATTTATTGTGAGAAAAGATGAAGTTTTGGATTGGAGGATTTAAGGTGAGAGAAGTTTTATAAGGGATGATGGTTTAAAAAAATTAGATGATGTAGTTATTTGGGTTAGAATAAGAGGATTAATATAGTTTATGAAGTAAAATGTTTATAAATTAAGGGATAAGTAAATAGAGTAATATTTAAAATTCTTTGTAATTATGAGACATACAAGAAGGTATATATATAAATATAGTTTATTACTTAAAGTTCATGCTTACTAAAAATAAAAGTATAAAACAAAAAAAATTATGAACTTTATCATTTTGTTTTGCTTTATCAAGCAATGATATATAAATATTTTAATACAAAAATCGCAAAAATATGTTTTTCTCAGTACTTTGATATCCCAAACTAAATAATTCATATCCACACATACTAAACTCACATAAACTTCAAAGCGCCCCAAAAACCTCAAAAACTTCCTATTCCCCACAAAACCACCAAAAACAATTTTTTTCTAATCACGAAATCTATTCTAATCATTAAACTAACTATCTACTGCTGAAATGTATTCATAAATTGAATATCAAGCTCTGTATCCACAATATATTTAAATTTCAAGATCAAATCTAAAGCTTGATTTCTATTAGGAAAGTATTCTAACATCATAATAACAATATCACAAAAGTTCATTCTATCATCACTTATCGATCTTGTATAATCATAATCCCCAACAACTACATCATGATATTTGTCAATAAAAATATTCTCAAAAGTAATTTCTCCATGAGGAATGCCGCGTGAATGCAAATATTCAAGAACCTTCGATATTTGCTTTATAACTTTAATACCCATTTCTGGATTAAAAGAACTGTTTAACCATTGTCTTAAAGGAATACCTTGAATATATTCCATTTGAACATAAAGAAGGATTTCGGTTATGCTTTGATTTGAAAGGTTTGGATGAGCTTCTTCTATCCAACAAGTTACGTATCTTGTTAAATGCCTACAATCAAGCTTTTTTATTCTACTCACTTCCTTTATAAACTTTTGTTCATTTAGATTGTCATAAAGGCCAATGTATAAAGGAATCACTTTTACTAAATAATTTCTTCGGTCTAGTTTGTGTTCAGCTAGAAAAACTTCTTCAATTGAACTTTGCCATAAGAGTTTATGTTGAATGAAGTTTTTAGTGTAACTACCATTCATGATTAGGTCTTCGAAGGAGGCTTGGGAAAAGATATTTGTGAAAGGTAAAAAGTCAGGGGATTCGGAATGATAGTTTGGAGAGAGAGAAAATTGAGATACAGCTGTGCTTTGAATGCTTAGTGGAGATTTAGGTTCACATTCAAAATAATTTTGCTTGCGTTTCTTCAACCCACAGCAAAATCCGAAAAAGCTAGCCAAACAAATAAGAATAAAGCACAGACTGATTTTTTGAATTGTTAAGTAGAATGAGGGGTCTAGTGTTTCTTCAGTTTGGGAACTTGAAAATGTATCTTTAAAAAGATGAGCTTTGAGACTTTCGGATTGATCATATGGGTGGTTTTTTTCCAAATGGAAAATTATATCAGGGCTAGAATCTGATAACATTTTGCTTAGAAGCGCTGATGGTTCGTTGCCCTTAAGTATTTTCAAAGATAAGATAATAACTAGCATCAATGTCATTTATATTCGTTAATCATATTATTTAATTATTCCTGTTTCAATAGTATAATTTTTTTTTATGGGTATTTGTATAAATAAAGAGATTAAAAGGAGCCGTTTTAATATTTTTTCTTTAAGTTTCATGTTTATATTGATTTTACAAAGAAAAGTATGTGTTATTTAATTACTTTATAAATTATTATTTCATACTTATTTAGATCGTTTTGTGTATTTATTAGATGTAAATTTATAACAAATATTAGCAAAGCCTTTGATTTATTTATGTGTGAATTTTCTTACTTATAAATAAGAATGAATATTTTAAGGTAATTTTATTAGCATATAGTCATTAACAAGGGCTGGACAATAGTCAAGCGATAATTCCTAACTAATACTAATAATTAGCATATAGTCATAATCTTGCTTAAACGTGCATTAAATCAAAATAACTTACTCTTATTTTACTAGAATATAGTCATAATCTTGCTTAAACGTGCATTAAATCAAAATAACTTACTCTTATTTTACTAGAATATATTAATAATTATCATGAAAAGAGAACAAAATTTCCCTAACTACGACAATAAACTCCAAGACAGCCAAGAAAAGTTTTCGAATTTCCAAAACGAGCCAATACGAGATAGTTACGAGTATCTTGATTATATAAAAAAAATCAGATTTGCAAAGAAAGAAAACAAAATGATAAAAGACGAGATGCAAAAATTAAATAAGTCTTTAGACAAAATAATAAAGACTCAAAAATCATATCGTTCTCGTAACATGGTAAGTCCTTCAGATTTTAGCGAAGAAGAATTAAACAAAAAACTCGAGACAACTGAACAACTAATTCAAAAATACCGTAAAGATATTGAAATCATAAAAACCCATTCTATAACTCCAGATAAACAACAGAAACTTTCTCTGCATAATGAAATCGAAACCTTACAACAAGATCTCAAATCTTTAGAATCAGAAAATATCCTTTTATCAAAATCCCAAGGTCAGCCTCCAAGTAATTCTATATTAAATAAAATTGAAGAAAAAGCATTAGCTAAAGATTATCTACAACTAAAAGAAAAGCAAAGATTATTAGAAGGTCTTCTTCGAGAGGATGATAAAATTATTAAAAGCCTAAAAGAAAAATTAAATGAGCATAAAGATGAACAAATAAAAGACTCAGATACAGAAACAAAACCAAAAATAAACCTTGAAGAAATCGAAAAATTAAAAGAAAAAATTGCTTCACTTGAAGAGTTAAAAAAAACTGAAGAGTTATCATGGAAAGCAAAAATACAAGAGTTAGTATCAAGTATTGAAAGTAAAAAATTGGAAATAATCGAACTTGAAACAGAATATAAAGACAAAGATAGAAATTGTAGAGCTAAAAAAATACAGATTAAAACTCAACAAAGGAAAAATAGACTTGCTGAACAGTTTAAATCCCCTGAAAAAGTTAGAAATGAGAATAATATAGAATAAATAATTTTTTTTTTATTATTTACAAATCTACATCCATTGAGTTTCCAAAATCTGTTTCTTCAGGGTCTTTATATAAGTTTTTTTTTTCATTAACACTTGCTGGTCTGTTTATTTTGTCAGAAACTTTACCAAAAATATTGTATGATGGGTTTGAAAAATCAGGCATTGGACGAGCTTTGAATGTAAAATTTTTAAGACTATCAGTACTTTGTTGGCTCCAAAAGGAAGAAAACATACTATCAGGGGTGTCACAACGTGATACTAAGTTTGATTTCGCAGCTTCTTTAGAATAACAGGACAGGTTGAATTCTTGAAATTGAGTTGTGTTGTTTTTAAAATGCTTAGGAACGAAAGGTTTTGAAAAGTTAGGCATTGGCTTTGCTTTGAACTGGAACGTGTTTTTTAAGTTGTTTTCTTCATGATGTTTACACTTGTGATGAACTTTGTACTTTGTACGGTGACATTCAGAATCACATGAATTTTCATTGGTAGCGTTTCCAAAGTCGATTGAACTTGAAAAAGGTTTAAAACTTGGTTTTTCTTCACCGTCAATCATTCGTGCTTTTTTAATAGGGTTGAAAGGAGTCATAAAATTCGGCTCGAAATTTCTCTTGTTCAAGTTGAAATTCATTAAAATGTTCAAAAGGTAATCTAAAAAAAAGATAAAAATTACTTTCAAAATTAGGAAAAAAGCTATAAAAAAGTAAATATAGGCTGGTAATAAAATATTTAGGGTTAGAAAGGGTTAGTTTGTTAAAGTTTTTAGATTTTATAGAAATTACTCAATAAAATTATACAAAAAGAAAACTATATAAAAATTGCAAAAAGAAGTATAAAGTGGCTTGTAAAATTTTATTAATTTGTTTTTTAGAAATATTTTAGTAAATTGCTATTTCCATATGTTTAATACTTTGGGGATATTGCTGCTTATATGAAATTCATAGATTTTTTTGACTTAGAATCAACATTTTCATATAATTTTATAGGATTTGATATCTGAAGTATTTTCCTTGTATAAATAAGATGATTTATTACAATCTATAATAGATTTCTAACATAAAATATTAATAAAAATTTATCTTAAAGGAATTTGAGTCTTTATAGATGAACTTGAAATAATTTTTGACAATTTTTTTTATAACTATATCTTTTGTATTCAAATTTCAAAGATCAAAAATAGCATTAAGTCTTTGTAATTAAAAAAAATTAAATTCAGCCTCTTAAACCAAATAAATAATATTTGATTCACAAATAATTTTTTTAAAAGATGCTTAAGTATTCAATCTTATTCTTGATAGTTAGTGTCTTTAAAATGCAAAGTGCCGAAATTCTCTTTCAAGTAAGTTTGTATGCTAAAAAAAATTATGGCTATATTAAGATTTTAGATAATGAAGATTTAATGCTGCAAACTTTGCAGTTTTAATCTCAATCATCAAATTTAGGTAATTATTATACAAAAATTATTCAAAGTTATTATAAATTCACTTAAAATATACAAAACACCAGATTGCTAAAAAACTAGTAAGTTAAACTAAATAAGCTATTAAAGCTGCGAATGCCAATATTGAGGCATAACTTGAGGTCTCGTTAGTCCAAGTAAAAGTATACGAAAGGAGTTGTTCTGAGCACTCAGGGACGACTGGATAATCATTGCATACTGCACAGTAGAAAGTGTAATCACCATATTCCTCATCAGTAGTAAAGTTATGTGAATAAGTAAAGTTCTGTCCTGCTATAGTCAATTCACATACATTATTGTCACTAACATCTTCTCCTTCAGATGAAATACCAAGAATTACATCATATGAAGTAATAGTGCCATTTCCTTCAAATTCATATTGGCAACAAACTATACCATCAGAAGTAACAGCAAAGTCAACTGTAACAAAACTAACTTCATCATCTTCCCATACTTCATTTTCAAAGCCTGGGGTATCATAATCATCAGCAGTTAAATCAACTGGGTCAGAGATTGAAAGAACTGTAAATCCAGCTGCTGTTAATGAACTTTCTAATGCTCCTGAGTTTGCTTTAGCAACTTCGCTTGGTGAAGCAGCACTTAAAGCACTTGGTTCAAATGTTGTTGTGGATTCATAACCTGCTAACATTCTTGTAGCTTTTTGAGTTGATTTGAATCTTCTGCAATCAGCCTTGTAGGATGAACAGAATGATGAATTTATTTTAGTTAAATCGAGAGCAGCAGTTGAGTCATAGCTAACTGTAATTCTTGCAGGAGCAGGGAGGTTATCAGTTGTACCTGAGGCGCTAACAAAGACTGGGTCGCTTCCTGAAAAGTTATCAACATAGGCAGCAACGATATAATTAGTTTGAGCAGCGAGAACACCAAATGTATTTAGCGAGTATTCCTCAGTTGTAGCAGATACAAACTGAATATCAGCAAAGTAAGTAAACTCAGCATACAACAAAACAGCTCTAGAAAACTGATCCCATGTATATCCATCTTGATCTAAATCACTAACTTCAAGAATATATTGACTAATCTGTTCATCAAGAGATAAAGAATCAGAGGTTTCATTATAAATCAAAGGCATAGCATTAGCTTCAATACCATCTTGACTCCATAGTTCAGGCATTGTATCATATAAGCTTTGACTAAGAAGAGCCCAACAAACTACAGCATCTGTATCTGTCTTAATTGTAACATCAGCTTCAGTTGAACTGATAATATTAAGATAAACTGAAGCAACTGCAGGTGCATCAGCATAATTTCCAACTGTGAATGATCCATCTGGGTCAATCTCGAATGTTCCTGCATCATCTCCTGTTAATGAGTAAGTAAATGTATATTCTTGACCATCTACACAGTTTTCACAATAAATGCTGAAATATGCCAAGTAATCTCCAGCTTCAAATACAACAGTGCTAGGTTCGAATTCAATAGTAATATTTTCATATTCATCTGGAATGAATTCAATACTGATACCTGAGAAAGGAGTTACAAATGGAAGTGCAATTCCGAATGGGAAACTATAATAGTTAGCAGGAACAACTAAATCTTTTTCTAATATGATAGTATAAGGATCTCCAAGGTATACTTGAACTTTAGTTTTCTTTGGTGGTCTGTATTGATTATCTCCTGAAACAAAGGGATCTTCTTTAATATCCCATTGAATGTAATAATATCCTTCATAAGTATCTGAGGATGCACCAACGCTAAAATAGTCCCAAGGATAAAGTGAATCTAGATAATAATCCACAGAATCGAAATACAAAGTATTATCAGTGACTGAAGATGGGGTAAGAGTTACTGAGTTAGCTTCAAAATCACCTTCAACATTGATTTCAAAGAGATTAGAGTAAGCACCAGGCTTAATAATAATACTGTCTCCTCCATTAACAATAATATTAAGATAATCCTCAGGAGTGAACCCTGTATATGCAGCGTTTAAGTGTGCGTAGCTTTGACCTGATACTGTGCATGAACCATCATTATTTAAAGATTCAATGATCATAAAATCGAATTTTCCAGTCCATTTTTCATAAATATCAATTTCTTCAGGTTCGTAAGGAGTTCTTGAAAGTGAATGATCTGGGATAACAATGTTATTAAAAGTGAAAGTTGTCCAATAGCTATCATCAAAATCTTTAGCAGCAACAATAGGGATTTCTACTATATTCATTGAAGTAACAAATGGTCCAGTTGCAAAGTCCGTAGCATCATCATCTTCATCATAATGAGCATAACCTTCAATTGCCACTGGGTTATCAACATCAAGATTGAAAGGATATGGGAAGTTGACATAAATGTAAGTTGAAGCATCAAATGAAGCAGAAATGTAGGTTTCAAGTATGAGATCAGAAACTAAATGGAATTCATCAACATAATCCAAAGAAGCAAAGTAAGCATTTACAGAGTTTGCTGGGATATCAGTAAAAGTAACATCACCATCATATTCAGGATCAACAACAAGATTCATATCACTGTCAACAACATAAAGATTCCAAGTTGCACTTGCTTCAGATGGGTTAGCCAAAAACATTCCAATTGAAATTTCAGTATTAGCTTCGACTGAAGGTAATCCTGAACAGCATACAAGCCAATGGTCAGTTGTACAATAAACATCTTGATATAAATCGCTCCAAGCTAATAGGAAATGAGTAGTTTCAAAGCCCTCAAATGTTACTGTTTCACCTGGATGAGAATTGTATTCTGATGAGGCATCAAAACAATATGACCATTCAGCTTCTGTGGCAACACTAATAGTGAAATTAAAGTAATAAGCACAGTCAAAGCCCATATTGGTTATTTCTGGCTCAACTGTAAAGCCTGAAGCTGTGGCAGTTGGAGCTTCTAAAATCTCATAGGTGTGATCAGTTGTTACAGAAGTGTCATCAACAAGTGGATATTCGTGATCATTATAAGTATAATCTGCAAATATCTTGAATACAGAACTTGTTCCTTTAGCTCCAAGGGTAAATGCTAAATCTTTAATAATGGATATTTCATCATCAGCACCAATTTCAACATTTGTAGTTATGATAAGATTGCCACTATCAACTTCGGCTGAACTAAAACCGTAATTGCACCAAGTATTATCTTTTGTTAATTCTGCATCATCCTCAAAAGTTTCACCTGATATAGTAATAATAGTTCCGACAGGGAGATCAACATTAGGTTTGAAAGAAATAAAGAAGTAAACTAATTCTGCTCCAGCTGTGTCAGGGAATACACTTACTTCAGTAAGTTCTGAAAATACTGAAGCATAAGCTTGATGAGTGAAGGTTGTTGACATAAGAAGAACACCTGTACTGCTCCAAGTATAAATATTATAAGTTCCATGTAACACTGAGACAGCTGTAAAAGGTGTTGTTGTTTCAGTATCACCTGATCCTATATAAGGTTTAATAAGACCAGTAATAGTTATAACAATATTTCCAGCAGCCTGGTCAGCAGTTAATACATCTGAAGTGCATGTACCTGAAGCATATGTGCAGGCAAGGTCTTCACTTCCAACTCTTATATTCCAATCACTGTCAGCATCAAGGGTGAATTTATCACTTGAATAGGCAACAGTAACTTTGTCGCCTGCATAAATAGTAGCTGCATATGAAAGAGTTAGAGATATATCGGATCTGGGACTATCAAAGGTAAAAGCATTTGCTGTTTGTGGTGCATAAACTGGATTAGTTAATGTTCCGGCTGTTAAATCTGTTGACCATGATTTAGCGGCTTTGCATGCAGCTGTACCCGTTAATCCGTATGCAAAGTAGGCAGTAGCTGAAGTATCATCAAACCATGGTGAAATTGCAGTAAAAGAAATAGCAGCAGCTGCAGCTTCATCAGTAACAGGTGTTGAATCTTTATATCCAACATTATAGGTAAATGAAGAATCAGTTGATGTGAAGGTTGAGAAAGTTATGCTTTCACCATCAACTGAATTTGTAGAACCAAATTCGTAGCCTGGAGTTGTAGCAAATGCTACTCTTATGTTCCAATCATCGTCCACTGTTTTAGACTCATCAACATTTGCAGTATTTTGGTCATCCACTTGATTATCATATCCAGTTGTATCAATTGTGGTTTCGTATGTAGCTGATTGACTAAAGATTCCATCTACTGTAGACACAGCTTCTGGAGCTCCTACTGTAGCATCTAAAGTTTCTGAGTCTAAAGCAATTTCCAAGTCTTCTGAGCCGCCAATCAAAATTATAGAAGCTGTTATTGTATAAGTTCCAGTTACCATTGAAGGAAATGGAATCTTAGCAGATACCGGGCTTAGGGAAGCAAAAGTTGTTGTGGTGTATGAAACGGATTTTGTGCCAAGAGTGAATGTTAAATCATTGTTACTAGAAGGATAAGTTGCACCTGAAGTAAGACCGCTACCAAGATTATTAGTGACAGCTGAAGCATCTGTATGGGAAAACGCGAAGTTTACTTTTAGTGAGTAACCAGTTTCACTAAAAGTATATGGAGGTGTAAAGCCAATAGTTGCAGGAAGACCTGGAATCGCATATTCAGGACAGAATGGGGTGAATACTGGTGACAAATTAGTGTTTTTCGATAAATAAAGTGGAACAGAACGGTAATAGTTCATGGTAGTTCCATGTACAACTTTTACAACCAATTCTTTCATTGATTTCTTTTGTATTGGGGTATACGGGAAGTATACTTTAGTACCTGCAGCTGCTGAAGTAAAATAATAGGTGAAATAAGTACTTCCTGTTACATCAGTCTGAAAAGTATATGAGAGACTTGCACTCCCGCAGTCAAGCCCATCGGTTAAAGCTGAACCAGTTGCATAGTTATTGCCACCATAAATGGCATTAACAGTTGAAGATTTGGCTAAAGCACATGAGCTTCCCATATCGATATTAGTCAAATCCGCAGAATCTGCTTTCAAAAACGGGAAACTTATCACAATGCTATCAGCTGAAGCTGTTAAAGTAGTTGGCGCTTTAACTGAAACTACTAACCCGAATGAGTCTGAGCTACCTGCCTCACTTTTAACAGTTTCAGAGCTTGCACCAACTTGAGAAAAGTAAGCTACAACATCAGTGTAAAGGTCTGTACAAGTTGTACATAATGTTTTCGTTGTTGCTGTTGAAGCACTATAACTATCAATTGTTTTCAAAGCGCTTTCTTGAGAGACAGTGAATTTGCTGACTATGGTTGAAACAGAAGTAGTTGCTGTAAATGTAACTAGGTTATAAACAGTTATTGTTTGTCCGCCTGCAATAGTTGCTCCAGCTACTGTGCAAGTTGCTTCTGTTGCTGAGCCAACAGTACAAGTTAATGAAGCACCTGATTGACTAGTTTCAGCCCAAATATATGCTGGATTTGAATCATCAACAGTTGTGAGTGCTTGCTTGCTTGATGAAGTATAAGCTTTAGCATTTATGGTTGATCCTGTTGCAAATGTTATGACAACACTACCAGTTACAGGAATATCATTGCCTGGTTTAAAGCTAAGTTTAGTAAAAGCAGTAAGGCCTACATATATTCCACTTACATAATTGTTAACAAGACTCCATTGTCCGTCACTCATAGTTCCTGGATCAATGGCATCAGCGGGGCCAGAGCCTTCAACAATCTTTATTAGTGTTGGTGTTCCAAATCTCCAAACTTCAATTTCCCATGAATATGTGCTTGCAGATCTTGATGTTATTGGGTTAGAGAAGCCACTAATTGAAAATACAACAGTAGCAGCAGCGTGCACTTCATTTAGTAATCCATAAATAGTAATTATTCCACTAGAACTTGTATCAATAGTCATATTGCAAAATAATTCATAATCATCTGCAGTTGAATCCCAAATAATTTCTCCATCTGAAAAATCAAAAGAATCGTCAAGGTAAAGAACAAAGTAGTCATATCTTTCTAGCCGTTCGCTCGCACCAAGAGTGAATTGGAATTTCAGAGTTGCATCATCAGAAATAGCGCGGCTTGCTGTGACAAAAGAAACGGTGAGTGAATCAGTAGAGGTAGGCTCTTCTCCAATTATTGCAATTGATCCAATATTATTACTAGCTGCAAGAATCTGTCCATTTACTGACTGTCTTATGACAAGTGAAATAGGTCCATAAGTGTCAGCAGTATCAAAACTACAAGTAAAAGTGAAGCTAATATCTTCGTCTGCATTTGATGCAGCTCCAAGAGTATCTGTGGCATCAGTAAAGCCAGGAATAGATAATACAGCGTAAGCATCGCTCTCAAGGTCAATTGGAACCTTACAACTAACTGTTACGGTGGCTGTCCCAATATGGTTGGATGAAGGAGTTGCAATTGCAGAAACCCAAGCCGTAGGCCAGGAGATATCTACAGGACTCATCATTTCATCAAATTTAAGTAAAACTTGTCCATATACAACACTTAGAAAAGTAAGTGCTAAAATCATTCGATATTTTCTTTGTCAAGAGGGAGTCTTTTATATTGTAGGGAGTCAAAAAATCGTCCCCGCGATTTGTAAATTTTTACATAAATGTTCTTCAATTGAGCTAATTGAAAAATCCAGGCTGGGGTATATATTATAATATATATGTTCCAATGTTCTTTTTTTTAGGCCTCTTACTAAAAAGTGTTTTTCCTTTCAGAGGCAGATCAATTTATCAAAAGAAATTAGAAAATACATATCGAGACCATGTAACAAAACCTTTTTTATCTTCAATTTTGCCAATCTCGACTTCTTTTTTTTGAATTTTGTTATCTGATGATTTCTTGATGTTTTTTTCTTGGTTTCGAAGATAAAATGAGGTTTAAAGCTTGAAAAGTCCTTTATTTCTTTGTTTAGCACATCTTTTAATCAAAAAAAAAATTTCGGCAGAAAAAGAACAAAAAAGTTATCTTAAAGGTTTCTTTTCAGACCGATATTCATATATAAGAAACAATTCGTAAGACTTAATATTACCCCAAAATATCTAGGTCTGATTCTTTGTGGTAAGCAACTTTTAATTTTGGCCTCACACACAAAATTTAAATAATCGACTTTTCTCAGTGTACCCTAAAAGTGTAATTCATTCAGGTGGTAGGATATAGTATCCTGCTTAAACTGACGAATTTTATGTTAAATGAACTCTGTAGCTTGCATAAAAAATTGAAAATATTTTTTTCTTAATAGATTAAAGTAAAAAATCAGATAATTACTTGGAAAACAATGCCCAAGAGGATTGAAAATTTTTAGGTTCAATGGAAGCATCCTTAAGCTATATTCGAAAAATTTTTCGGAGTAAAAAGGTAAAATTTATTATATAAAAATGAAGAAGAAAAAGGTTCAGAAGAAGATGCTTATTAATTATTTAGAAAAATCAACTTGGAATCTGATAATACTACTTGATATCAAGCATTATAAGCATATTTTTGCCGAATAAAATACAGATTATAGTATAAGTAAAATTATAAATATCTATTTAACTAAAATTTGCGAATGAGGCTCTAATTGATGACTTTTATACTACTTATTCTTATATTCAGTACAAAAAAAAATATGGAAGACACAAAATAGCAAAGATATTTTTTTCCCGACCTTGGCCTAAAAAATGAAACATAGATAAAAGCTAGTGGATATAGCAAAGCCAAACAGGGGGTATCATTTCTTATAAATAATTATGGTTTTGAATGCAAGACAGGCTCTCGAAATTTTTTTTCAAAATATAGTAATCCTTCAGAACCTTGAAATAGTAGTTAAGAAAACTATAGACTGAATATATAATAGCCTTTTGAAGAGAAATCACATGGAAAAAATCAATTTTTCTTTAGGTCAAAAATTTCAATCAGGCATTTCGAAATTTTCCTGACCAAATCAGTGGATGCTCAACAGGAGAGCCTACAATAATATCAAATCAAGTGAGATAGTAATAAAAGCTATTATTTAAAACTTAAAGTAAACTTTTACATTCTCTCTTTGAAGTTTAAAATCAAATTCTGACAGAAAAAAAAGCAGAAAAAATAATTTGATAAAAAGATTGAAGCATATGCTAAAATTATTGAAAATTCTAAAATAAATGATTTAAATTAACTAAATACCTCATTTAATTGAGAAAACCATTTCTATATCTAAAACTAAATTATTCGTTTGATTTGAACTTTTTCTTAAGTTTCCAAAGTTTGGATTTTCTAGATTTCACTTTCAAACTTCCTACAACTAAAGGTTTTATTAGTTTAACATCATCTGGAAGTATGACTAAAGTGAAAATTCCAAAAGGTTGATATGATGAAACCTCTTTTATGATCAATTTTTTGAAATAAACAGTGTTATTTATCTCACAGATGGCTGTTCCTGTTATAATTTTTTCTTTGAACTTTGTAAGCTCAACAATCTGAATCGGATTTGCAGCTTTTAATAATAAGACTGTAAATAAAAGTGGTTGCTTTAAAATGATTTTATTATTCAAAGCATCTACAATATCAGCTTTTAAAGAAAAGGTTTTATTCTTATAAACAACATGATCAGGCTCTTCTAATAGGCTTAAACTATAAGGCTGATTTAAAAATCCATGGCAAAAGTAGTTTATAATTTCTTCATTTTTTAATAGAACTAAATTTTTATTTTTGCAAGGATTTGGCATTTCTATATAATTTTCTGATTCTTTTTTAGGCATTTTCACTAAACCAGGAAGGGAGTAGGAATGCTCACTTTCAAATCTAGGCGCTAAATATTGTGAAATCGATTTTTCAAGGAGCAAATCAGATTCATTGGAGCTTTCTTCATGAATTTCATTTGAGGAGTAACCAAGAAATTTTCTAGTTTCTTCCAAGGCATTGCTTAAGCAGCCCTTTGACTCTTTCATTTTTATAATGGTCTATATTCCAAGTTAATTTCCATGGCTTTAAACAATTTTTAATAGTTTTATCAATAGCGATTTTTGTTAGTGCAAAACTAGTTATTTTATAAATGATTCCAAACTATTTCTGACAAAAAAATATACCTGGCACCACAAATAATATTCAGACAGCTTTTGGTGTTGAATTATTACGCAATGCAAAAAAAATATACTTAAGTTATTCATATTTAATTTCTTTATTTAAAGTAAAAATATAAATATGCACTTTGATTACAATCAAACCTTATTAAGTATTAAAGGTAATGCAACAAAGATTATATATTTATTCTAAAAGTACTTTTATTCTTAAAACAGATGTTCTAGTCTGAAATAAATACCTTTGAACAATTTATTCTAAAAATTTACCTTTTCTAGAGCATATGATACTTAAGGCTTATGCCATTCTATAAATGTATAAAACTAATATACTCATGCTTGATAAACTTTGTAAAGTATCCTAAAGCTTAGATATAAAATAATGATTCCAAAAAAAGAAAATGAAAACGAATAGCAAATTAGTATAGCAGCACATAATAAGACAGCAAAAAATATACTTTCTATAATATCTACTCCTATCTATCTTAATCTCTTCTTTATTTTATCTTCCTCTTCATTTATTCTATATTTTTCAATTAGGCTTGAAAAAAGAATTATTTTGTTTTAGTCAGGTTAAATCAAAAAGAACTCGATTGCTTTAACAAAATACTAATATTTGTATAAATCACAATGCCAAACTTCAAATCTTCCTTTATTAAGTTCCATTTTTTAATCTTGCATAGTGTGATATTGGAAAATTAACTAAGCTTAGAGCAAAAAGTATTAAAAGCATAATGCTGAGTGAACAAGGATTATCTTTTTATTTTCTGATGGAATCCTCGTTTGATTTTCTGCATAAAATAAAATTATCAGAAACTCATAATAGATACTTCATTTTTCGGAAAAATTTAGCTTAGGTACATGCTAAAGGATCCCTCCCAGGATCTTTTTTTAATATATACTCAGTAAATATCATTAAAGAATTCTAAATACAGATTTCTGAAGACATGAGAAAACAATTTCAAAGTTCCTAGTAAAGATGCTTTGCCTTTATATACAAAAATAAATATAAGGCTATATAATAATATAACTTAATTAAGCAAAGCTGAATAAAGTTTCAGGAATAAAATAAGATCATTTCATATTAGAATTGATTTAAAAAATTTATTTGTCTTAATTTAACACTGTCAGGACGAAAAGTTTTATGAGTGATGATTATGAATATAATAAAAATTGAAGAAATAAGTCTGATTTTACAAATTCAGAAACCAAACAAAGCTTTTCATCTTCAAATATCTTAGCGAATATCAAAAAACTATTTTAGTTTTAGCATTGAAGTTATGGTCAATTTCTGGATGAGGATAAATTTAGACATAAAGTAAGTATCAATAGCTTATTTAAATAATATGCTTTTTACTCTTTTAAGTATGGGAAAAATTCTAATCTTATATAAACGTTAGCATTTGTCCAAATTAGAATTTTAAGGTAGTCTAAATTTTTTGATGCTTCATAGTATGATTTTTTTAATAATATAGGCTATTTTATTTAATATATAAACCACTGAGATTATTTTCCAGCTTGTAAAATAATATTCATCACTTAAATTCCAGAATTTGATTATAAAAATAAAATCCTCAAAGTTTTCTAAATGAATGACTATATTAGAAATTTTTAGAAAAAATATTCTTTACTTCTTAGAGAAAGTTTTTCTTTGAAATAGAAAATATGAATTTTCATTTCGGAGATAAGATTATTTTTATTGAGATTTTAGCTGTAGTTTTAGTGAACTTTCCTTAATATATTAACAGGTTTAGATTACTGAAGTGAATAGCTTTTATATATTCATATATTTATATATATTTGAAAAAATCTAATCTTTTAGATTCTGGAAATCAAAAAAAATTTAAACTCTTAATACTACACCTACAATTTCAGGGTTTTTATTATAAAATAAATTATGATAATTTTACTTAGAGTCAATCCAATTCGTCAAATAATATTTAAACTAATTTACATAAAATAATTTTTTTAAAGGTGATAGAAATCCTTTAGAAAGACCTAGAATCATTAGCAACTACGAAAATATCTTAGAAACATGATAAAGATTCATGAATCAAAGCAATTCCAAAGATGCACAAATTAACTTTGATTATCACAAAAATATATTCAATTCGTATATCATCCTATTACTTTTAGGCCTTGATTCTCTTTTTTAAAACATGCGTTAAAAAACTAGGCTTCACAAGGAAAAACAAAATAAACACAAGACTTGCCTCAGCTATACTCATTCTCAAAAAAAGAAACTCTAAAGAACTACTGGGAAAAGTTAACAAGCAGATTATTAAAGATGATGAGTGGTACACCATCCCGAATTAGCTGAAAGAAAGAGGTCGCAGGACTCTCAAACCTAGAGCGGATGAGATTATAACCTGCCAATCTAATTATCTCTCTACTTTAACTTTTTCTTTTATAAGTCAATTCTAAACTTGTTATAAGTAGGCAAGTCCAAACTACACTTCTATATTGCAAAACTCAGTTAACGCTTGAGTGCTTAATAACTAAAATAGCATGTGAATTAAACACCTTAAAATTCGATGCACAATACAAAAGCGCTCAAAGAGAAAGAGTAGAGATACTGTTAACTGAACAAAAAAGCAAAGAAGAAACCCATGTGAATACTTAAACAAAAAAGGAAATTCAAACTTTGCAAAAAAAGGGAATGATCAAAG
>MPUH01001563.1:0-12860 GCA_001970955.1 Stentor coeruleus | reverse complement strand
GGATAAATGCGATTTTAGAATTCAGAATTCTTATATTAGGCTAAAATATTTTTAAATAGATGTGGAGAATAATAATTATAAGTTGGATAAAAATATTGTTATCAGAGAGAAATACAATTGCTTTTAAAAACGCAAAATTGGCTATTGACAGTATTATTAGTTCACAATAATGAATCAGTATTTTAGTTTAAAAAACCTGAACCATATTTATGCAAAATAACTGTCATTATCAAGCTTTTAACTTATTTGTTATCATTCACTTTAAGCATACATCTAAAAAAATATTTTTCTAGTAAAATTAACATTCAAAAAACTTGCTGTTTATATTTTAATTTTTTTTTTTTATATATTGATGCCTGAACCTAGCAGATTAAATTGTTTTATAGTCTAGCTTTGTCAGCACTGAAATATTATAAATGATTTAATTCAAAAAACGATTAAAAGAAGAATATATAAAGTACTTTTACTTTCAAGATTTTATGCTTATTTTCATACTTCCTATTTAAGTAATATTATTTTTTTACCTGTCAACGCTCCAGTTAAAATACATTTTATATTATCAATTAAATCAACTTTAGAACTTATCACTATTTTACTTAACCTTTCAGCAATGCCATTTTGACTTTAATTCCTTCTTCATTTAATTGATTTATGCTCCTGGGGAACTTTCTTTATGCTGCTTCTGAGTTCTTCCAAGATATCGTGTTCTGATTTCTATAATTCTTATAACTGTATCTAAACGCATGATTTTATCTGTTGTGTGTATTCAGTAAGTGTAATAAAAATTGATTTGACGCTATATAGAAGGTTATTTTCCTTAGTAGTGTGGGAAAGGGTACACACTCTCATGACCAATTGATCTAAAATAATCTGAATACACCTCCAGAAACTTTCAAAATATAAAGAGACATAATCCTTAATGTGATTGAGTAATAACTTGGCTTAGTAAAATGCTAAAAAAGCTACCTTTCTCTTTTTTTATGCAGATTAAATATATAAATGGACTTACGGTAAGATAAACATAAATTTTAAGCACAAGCTAAGAATGATGTTAGGCAAGATGCTTAATAAATAACATAATCATTATGCTCTTCTCAAAACTCTTAGCAATACTAATTAAGTAGTAATATGCTGTTTGAGGAGGGGATTTCTTTGGCATCTTCTTACTTCTTTATAAATTCTTTGAGATTTTATCCTTTTGCTCGTACTTGATCCTATATGGATTTTAGGCTATAGTTTTTTCGAAAATATTATCAGAATTTTTAAAACAAAAGTTTATATATTCGATATTTTTACTTTGGAGAGTAAGTTTATTTTAATATAGTTTTGAAAATAATTATTATCTGATAAAATTATATGAAAGCTAAACTTTAGTTTTATTGATAATTTAAAATACTTGATTTTTATCATACCTCAGAATATATTTTATGCTTAATGCTTTATTAAGGCTTATAAAAATTGCCCTTTATAAATAATCATAATATCCAATATCTCTAAAAAATGCTTATTTGAATTTGTGTTATACTTTGCTAGTTAGAGATTTCTAAAATTTTATTTCATGTAATATTTTTTCTAATAATAATTTAAAATATAACTATTATCTTATTTAAACAATAATAATCACTTATATGATTATTACAATATTAGTGAGCTCTTAGCATGCATAGCTATTTCCTTTTTTTAACTTCTACATTTCTAGTCATTGTATTATTGAATTCCTTACACAGGATCAATATCAAGATTTCCAAATTTATCTACTTAAGTTTTTATCAGCATTTAACATTCATTTCTGCCTCTGTCTATATATACAATTAAAAAAAATAATTATATATCTAACAATTATTAAAATATGCCTCCATGAATAAACTTCAATAAACTAATGCTATTAGACAAATTTGATCATCATATTCTAAAATCATGCACAACAAGGATTCTCAATGCATCCAACTTTTAAAACTAATTGCAACCTTTGCACAATACTGATCCTATGACTAAACACAGAGGAATTAAATCAATAAACTACGCAAATATAAATAAGGCGTAAAACAAAATTCATTAAAAAAACTAAATTCTCAGTATTTAAGATGCTATTTTCTTATAGCATACAGATTCTTAATCACCATACAAAAAGCTTAAATTTACTAAAATTTATAAGGTTAACACTATTACTTAAACTACTCATGGATTTGGATGATATGTATAATTGCTCATAACCAAGAGCTTACTAAATGGAAATACTGTGTAAACTTCCGCCGTCTCAAGCCAGACATTCCCTTTGATCGGCACAACAGCCAATTGAGATTTGAGTTTTTTCTGCTGGTCAATAGATAATTTGACTAACGCATACTGTTTGCAATCTGAAAAAGCCACAATTTCTTTATTAGTTTTCCCTGTTTTAAGCCCTAAAAGTTTTTCAAGTTCAACTTCATCTTCTGGTGCTATTGTGATTTCTAAAAACCTTTCTAATAAAAGGTTTAAGCCATCCAATAGCTCATCTTGCTTTTTAACAGTACAAAGGCCTTCTTTAAACACTGAAAGTATTTCTTTGAAAGATTTCTTTTCGATTTGCATGACGAAAATGTAGAGAATCCATACTTTTGGCACTTGGATTATTGCATCACCTTTTTGATTTAGGCTTTTAGGGATTTTTTGCCGGAATGAAATTATTCGTTCGTTTTTGAAATATTCGTGGAACTCACCAGGAAGAAACTGTAGGTGCTTGGAGCAGTTTATTATGTATTGCTCAAACATTTCATTCACTGATACCATAACCTTTTCATCAGGCTCGAGGTTAGTTACAAGTCGATTTAAACTCTTTACCTTGTTTGTATTCATATTTAAAAATTATGATATGGAATTTTTATGTGAATGTTTGAAAGTATGAATTTGTTTTATTTATTGCAATTTTGGTTAGTAGAAGATTCTTATGAATGATTTTTCTTTTTTCTTTTAATCATAGTTTTAAGATGTTTATTGATTAAAAGAGTTTTTATTTACGGTATTTTTATAATCTCCTATATTTAAAACTAGTTATTTATATTTGAGATAATAACTTAAAGATTATAATTTTTAATTACACATAGTTTCTCATAGTTATTATATCAAAAAACCAAATATAACCTTTTTAGTCTATATCATCAACAAAACAAATTTCCTAAAGACAACACTAAGTTTAGCGCAATCATCTTCTCCAGCAAGAATAAACTACGAAAATTAATCAGTTAATTAAAAAGTGCTAGCTAAGCTGTTAATAGCCTGAACCATTTTCCCTTGTTCTCTTGCAATGCAAAAGTAGTCACTTAAAGGGTCATCAAAGTTTGGATGGTGTAGGATAAAAAGTATTCCCAGAACATAATCATCCAATCTCATATTCGGATTCCAGTCTTCATCAAAAATACTCAAACAGACTTCTCCATCAATTTCAAGTATATTAGGATGTAAAATTTTACTTCTACATATAACCTTGCAAGGACTTTTCGGGTACTTTTTTGTCCTTATTTCAAATATCAAATCTTTATTACTCCAGTACCCAGATTCTGTTTTTATTATAACCTTAACTTTTTGGTCTGCAGCTTTGATTGATTTTACTTGCCCATCACAAAGACTTGGTAGTCTTTGGCTGAGAGTATGAACTTCTTTGTAAACGGAAACATTCATTTTTTAACGTTTATTACATAAGATTAAAGCAATTCTTGGAATTGATGGAAATACTTAAAAACTCTAAAGCTTGCTGAAAATAGCTTCTAAATTAGCGTTTGCATATATGGAAATGAAATTCACGTAACTGAATTTGTTTTGGATTTCACTGCGGATTTGCCCTGATGAAGTCATTTCTTCGTAGTTTATAAGTGAGAAAAGACTGTAAGCTATTCGGAAAATAGCTTCAATACCATCGACAAAGAAGTTTATAAGGATATATGGGTAGTAAAGGGGTAAAAGATATCCGGAAAATAAATCCTCAACCATTTCGTGGAGGATTTTCATGCAAAGTTTCTTGTCGGCTCCAGTTTCGCAGAGTTTATCAGTAAGTTTTGTAATCATATCATGCTTTTCTTCGCTACTTCTGAAGAAATATCCATGAAAATCCTTTGCTGTAGTAATTTCAGTTCTAATCAGAGATTCTGTAAGTGCATAAGCCTCATGTTCAGGGAAAAACCATAGTATCAGTTGTAAAACCTTATCAAAGCCATCCATATACTCGATTTCTAGCACATATTTTGCTAGGAATTCCAACCTTCTAAATGCTATTTTCCCTTCTTCACTTAGGAAAAAAGGATTTCCTTTAAAAGCTTCAACTTCTGCTTCAAAAATCCCACTTTCATCTATTTTCTTCTGCATTGATTCGTATATTTCTAAACATTCTTTGTTGTTTATTGGGATAATCAGTTCAATCAACTCTTTAACTATCCTATTTGGTGCTCCTCTGTATATTCATTACTTGACAACCCAATGCTTCATTTCATAGCGAATGGTTGATTTTTGGTCTTTGTCTCTATAGAAAATAAACTTTTCCCAAAGATGCTCCAAAAATTTCTGATAGGCCAAGTATTGATCAAAGTCTATTTTTACCCGAAAAGACATTCGATCAAAGTTCTTATTTAGGTAACACCAAACTTCTTGGACGTTATCGTCGCGTAAAGTGCAGTTGCCCATGTGCGCTTATTTATAGTTGATTGAATAAGCTAGAAAATGGTAAATCATTATTTTTGGGATGTGGGCTTGAGGTTATTAGATACAAGAAATAATAGTTGAAATCATGAAGAAGAGGAGTAATAAAAGCACATAAATATAATAGTTGTGTTTGGATTTGACAAACTTGCTTTTAGGATGATTTAAACTTGGGATTATAACTTTTTTAAAGATGAAGCTAATATTTTAAAAGATGAAAATGCTGTGAAAATTAAGAAACTGATAGTTTGTTTAATAAGCTAAAGTTTCAGTTTCAAGAATGGATTATACTATAAAATGATGCTTAAAAAAATAAGGATAGGATAAAATTTTTATGTATTAAAAGCTATATTTAAGATTTAAAAGCTAAACAATAAATCATTTACCAAAAACTCAAAAACAAATGTTTTTAATTATTAATACCCATTAAAATAGAAAGAGATGCTCTTTTAAAAAAATTTATAGATATTATATTAAAATCAATTCTAATCTGCATAAAATCAATATTGTGTGAAATAAAAAAACAGCTTAGTAAATAGAAAAATATCTTAAAACCATTATTTGATATAATAACCAAACTATTCCTTTTGAATAATGGGATTATAAAATACTAAATCAAATAAAAAGTAAAACATAATCTATAACTAGTTTATCAGATATACACTCCCATTTAAAAACTCAAAAGTAATTTTAGTAGTTGTTATTAACTTGTATAAAAATGCTTCGGCCTAAGCTCAAAGAATTTTGGAGGTCCAGCACAATAAGGTGAAACTTTGCTCATAAAAAATCTAACCCACTCTGAAAGTTTAGTCTGCAAAGGGTTCGCTGTTAACTGCGCAGCTCTATATATCACTGTTATTTCTTCCCCATCATTATTCACATCATTTTTATCAATCGGAGGTTCATTCCTACAAGGATCACACACAAGCAAGCATGTAATATTTGCTTCTCCTCCTTTGCAAACTGTTTCATCATTTCCTGCTGTAATTTCATTAATATCATCATCTTCTTGTATCCTATGATACTGCACTCCCGCTTCATTGATATACATTTCATGGACGAATTCTTCAGTTTTAGCTTTTCCCATATCAAGTTGCTCTTCTCTAAGTTCATATCTAACAAATCTATGACAAAACTGTATATCAGAATATGCAATTTGTAAGAAAAAGTCGCTTCCAGTTGTAAGTTTGATTTTATTGCTACTTTCAAAAGCTTCTTCTTCTTGAATGACTGAAGCCATTTGGATTGGGTTATCAACAAAGCTCAAGTCAGCGGGTAAGGGTGAAGGAGGTTCATAGTCTCTTTTAATAGGTTCAGCTGGGTCGAGTAATGCCCAAGAGTGATTACCTCCAGCATAAATCCGTTCAACATTTTTAGGCCCAAGAGCTGAAACATGAGTGAAAATGGTTCTACTTTCGTCGTCTCCAAGGCCCAATTGACCAAAAGATCCATAGCCGCAAGCATATATATCGCCTCTTTGTGATAAGACAAGCGTATGATTCCATCCTGCAGCTACAGCTTTGATAGGTTTAGTTCTTAAATCAGTTACTAGCTGTGGCTCTGACTGATTTATAGTATTCCTTAGCCCTAATTGACCATGTGAGGCGAAGCCAAAAGAAAACACATAGCCTTGATCAGTAAGTACTAAAGAATGATGCCCACCTGCTGATATTTCAATAATCAACTGCTCTTCAGCGAGCTTTTTAACCCAAGGCATGAGGACTAATTTCGGACTAGTTGTATTTAAAAATTCACCAAAGCCACATTCTCCATAAAGCCCACTACCCCAACCATAAAGTTCATTGTTATCAGTAAGAGCTAAAGTATGATATCCACCACAACTAAGTTGTACAACACATTTACTCATAAGCATAGGGACTGGTGAAGGCTCTAAAATGTCTTTAACATGTCCATGTCCGCATTGGCCTCTATTAAAAAAACTTCCCCCACCTCCCCAAGTATATACTTTCCCTTCATTTGTTAAAGCTACTGAATGGAAATCCCCACACCCAACGTAAATCACTTCTTTGTCACTTAGCCCTTGGACCAAACCTGGCTTGTTTATTGCTTTTCCTGACCGCTGACCTAGTTTCTTATGTAAAGTTCCTCCCCATGTGTAAACACTTCCATCCTCAACAAGACATAGAGTATGATAATCCCCGCAAGCCACTTGAATTACTACTTTTTCCTTTAAGCTTGGCACTAGGGTAAATGCTGGTATTGATACTGTTGTTAGGTCTTCAATACCCAGTTTTCCATGCAAATATGATCCACATATATAGAGATGGCCTTGGCTATCAATTGCCGCTGAATGCTGTCCTCCTGAATTAACATGGACCAAGTTCTTGTTTTTAACCCCTTTTACAGGAATCGGTAGATACGAATCTTTGTTGTTTCCAACCGATAGCTCCCCGTCTTTGTTTTTTCCCCAAGCAAAAGCAGTAGGTTCACCTGCAATCCTCGACATTTAAATAATTAATTCATATTATCCTTATAAAGACTCATCCTGAAGCCTTTTCACTTGTGTGAACATACGAGTCTTCATACTTTGGTCCCAGTATTGGTAATTCTCTCTAAGCTGTCCAAGGCACTGGTCAACAGGGTGAGATTTAAGAAAGCTACACCAAATTTCATATAAAGGTATGCAGATATTTCTAAGAAAGCCCACTTGGCTTTTTGGGATATCTGTATTATTTCTATCACAATACATAGACACAGGCAGGCCTAACTTTTTTTCTAAGTCACCTTGATTGAAAAATTCTTCCATCACCATAGAAGTCCACCGTTTATGGATTTCCTGACTTTTGGCGCTGTGCCCAATATCAGCACATTTAAGAGCTGTAGACAAGATCAATATTTTATCATCAATCTTTTCTATAGACAAGTCATTCATTACAGAAGATCGAGTCCTAAACTTTGTAAATACTTCAAAATGCCTTGAAAGATCAGTGTCTAGTACCATTGTGAGGATTACTTTACGACAAATTACCCAGTCTTCATCACTTAAATGACTAAGGAAATTGGTATTCCCTAAGCTCAAAAGAGTAAATATTATTGAGCAGTGCATATTTTCTAGTACACTTATATCATTATATTGTATAGCTATTTTATCACGAGATTGGATAAGGTATCTATTTGTTAAGCCAGGATGACCTACATCATGGCCAAAACTAGCTATCAATGTACAGATTGTGTCAAGTTTGTTAATACTTTTTAAGAGTTCGGAGTTATTAATGAAGTAATAGATGCTGGCAAAAACTTCAGCTGCATGAAGGGCATTGTGGTATGGATTTACTTTATACGTCTGCATATTATTTACCTTTTCCAAACTATCAAAGTAATTAAAAAACTCTTGTTCTGAACAATAGAGGATATCTTCAATGCTGAGTTTTTTAAATAGGTATACTGCAAAAACTGAAATGCTCCTCCCTGTCATTTCGTTAAGATAAAAAACATTGAAATTCCATTCATAGCCTACCTTTGATATGTGATCTACAACTTCTTTTATTAAAAGTTTTGAATTGAAAATAAAAGAAGTTTTTTGACCTTCAACATTTATATCTTTAGTTATAGGATAACTTTTATTTGGGAGAGAAGACACGTTTAAATAGTTTTGAGAAATAAACTCCCTATCCTCTTCGTCTATATCTTGGGATGTTATTTCAAAGGTTTCAATATAGTCAAGCTTGCTTACTTTATTCCGAATAACGTTTATTTCATTTTGAACATTTTTTAATCTGGTTTTCACATCTTTATAAATTACAATAGATGCTGCGTATTTGATTTCTTTTATGATAAAATCGCATTTATTTATTATCAATTCAATTACGGAGTGGAAATAACTGTTCTCATTTTCAACATTTGGCTTGTGAATTTCATCATCAAAAAAAGTATCTTGCTCTCTTTCCATACGATAGAAAAGTTGGATGGTTCGGTTTTCTACAACATGGGTTTCGATTATTTGTGTTATAACAAAAAGGGCTATTGCTGCGAACTCACCTATAGTATTGTATGTTAAAGTTTCACTGTATATTAGATTGATACTTAAATATATGATCAAAATAGGTATTAAGGTTAAGACTAAATGTCGGTAGCTATCAAAAAGTATGCGCCTGTAGCTGTATGTAAATCCGATAATACCAGCAGTCATTGGGATATATCCTGTGCTTGTATCACCTGTAAAACTAGACAGAACATGTATGGCACCAAAAATCATATAGAGATAAGTAAGAAACCCTAAGAGCATATACAAAACCCGATTTATGCGTACAATTCTAATGCTCTTCAGAATGCAAAATAATAAAAAGTAAGAATAAAACAATATGGAAAAAATGCTACTCAAATGGAAAACTAGTTGATTTACCGAAATTTTTTGGTCTTCAAACAAAGAAATAACTATTCCTAAAGCTATAAGCATAAAGCCTGTTAAGTATATGTAAAAGCTTAGAAGATTGTATCTGAACTCTTTAGATATTGTATTTGTTGTCTGGCTAATGTAAAGTATTTCAAAATATCTGTTTTGCATGGTTTTGTCATGGAAAAATAGTAAGTTTGGATCTACAGGGATGAATGGAATTTCATTTTTATCGTGTTTGAGGATTGAGTATTCGGATGGGTGCTTAGCTTGATCACTAAGTTCTTGATCTTCATCATACATTTTTGAAATAGATCTATTCATTATTATATTTTAAATAATTTGATTGATAAGGAATATTATATTAAGAAAAAATCAAGAGATTAAGGATTTTTAAAGCTTTTGGATAAGGGATAGAAAAATATTGCTTATTTTTGTTGATTTTTCTAAATAATTATATATGAAGCTAGAAGACATTTTATATAAGGTAGAATTAATTAAATAATATAAAATTATATCATTATAGCTGAAGATTATTTAATTCTTAAGGCAATTATTAAATAAATAAACAAGTATTCTTTTACAGTTATAAAATTTACTTTAATACTATATACTTTTAGTTTTTATGCATTGTTTTAAGTTTAGGTAACTTCAAATTCATAATAAAAGCTTATAAATAAATATTTATGCTCAAGTATTTTTATAAAATTAATTGACTTTTAATCGCATCATTTTTGTTAGATATAGGAAAATTTATTTAGTTTAAGCTATTTCATTAGTTCTTCTTCTTATTAAAATTGGGCAAACTATTAATGCACCTTAATAAATATAATTAAACTGTAAGCAACGGTGGGATCAGAACATAATAAAATATTTACAAATAAGATTCAAGAATTCTAAAAAAGGGTAAAAAGTGTCACAAATATTCGAAATAGTGAAAATAATACTCTTTATTTAAATTAATCTATCACTGTTATCTTAAAACACATCACTTTTAACTACCAAAATAAAATTTCTAAAACCTTCAAAAATTTTTTTTATCTAACTATAAATTTTCTTACCTTTTACCTAAATTACCTGCAAAGCTCCCTGCATTTACCATTTTGGCTATAATAAATTTCATATAATCTCTTAAAGAAGAAAAGATTTTTTTATTGATTAAAATTTTAATATAAACTTTTCAGCATCCCAATCTCAAGTCTTAATTATTAGAAGAATAAAAGAAATTTAATCGCCATTTATAAATAATTTAGCTAAAACTAAAAATCGTTGATTATTAAATGTAACGTAAGAGATTTCGCTAATCAGGAAAAGCAATGCATTTACGATTTTAGAATATCGTCATTATAAAAAAAATTATTTTCCAGTGGTTAGAAAATAAATGTCAATCATTGTGGGTTTCGTAGAACTTATAGCTAAAAATCCTAACTACCAAGGTGAGAAACGAGTTTATTCACCTCAGACTCTAAGCTTTAACACAGCTAGACCTTTCCCAATGAAGTTAGAATTTTATGTCGAAAACTTTTTGTACCACCTAAGCCTTCCAGATGAACTTATAGTTTACGCTTACATTCTTATTGAGAGTTTGCTGTTTTCAGGGTTAGTCTCACAATATAATGTACATAGAATGGTATTTACAGCTCTGTCTATAAGTTATAAACTGACACTTTATTCCTGGGTATCGGATACTCAACTTGAAGTTATAGGAGGATTACAAAAAGGAGAATTGGTTAAACTTGAAAAAGAACTTTTAAGGATCCTAAACTGGAGAATAAAGTTTTTCAGATTCAAAGAGGTATATGAAAAGATTTCAAGGGTCGCCATAGAGTTGGAGAGTAAAACCTTCAGAGAAGGAGCTTCAGAAAATGAAAACTTGTGTGACTTTGACGATAATATTATTTCAACCTTCTCAGAGCTTGAAGGGTTTTTTTGTATGAAGTAAAATAAAAAGTTTATTAATCTTACAGCTAATGCGAATTCTAAATAGAAATACATAACCATTTTATAAGCTAAACTAGTGCTTATAAATTTGAATCCCTATTCAAACGTTTTTTTAGTATTTGAGCATTACATACACTTCCTGACTTTTTTAAGTAAACCAAAAGCTTGAAGCAAATCAATTATATCGAAATTTTATCTAAAATAAAACATACTTAAAAATCGTCATGACTTATTTCTGATTTATTTATTATCTAAACATATTATTTTTACTACTTATGCACTTGCATGGTATAATAATAAAAAATATATGATTTCTATTTATCAACTCTTTTATAAATTGAACTTTCCCTAGCTATAAGCTTTATTGGCTTTGTTCATTGATGCAATTATTAATTTCAGTCTAACTTAAATTCTAATTGCCAAATGAGCCTAATTATTTATGCCGCAGGTATAAAAAAATGCTTAATATTTTTTACTACTTGAATAAAAAAGAATAAACTAGAAAGCTTTAAGAGTTTTAATTAAACTAATTGAAATTTAATTTATAAGATAGAGAGGTATTTTTTGCTTAGAATTGCCTATGATTTTGATTATTTTATGATTTATAAGCCTATAGTCAAAGCCAAAAAGAGTATTTAATTTTATTATTTAAGACTATAAAGTGTGATTTAAGTATTGGCAATCAGATTTTAAATATATCTTCATTATTAATCTCTCCCAATTATTTATTTATTAGATTCATTCTTTGATCCAAATTTTGCTAATTTTTCTTTTCTTTATTTGAATTATTAGCCTTTAAAGAGCTAAGCATGCCTTAGCTTTATTATTACATCAAGTAAAATTATACAATAGCTGCATAAGGTCTAATAAGAGAATACTTAAAAAAATTATGATTATTTTCATTTTCAAGTCCTAAACTTTATTAATATTTTTGTATTTGCCACCATTTAATTAAGTTGTTCAATTAGAATTTTTTTTTAAATAGAAATAAGAAATTGTCTACTTGAAAGAATTAAGCTTTTTGTTTAAATATTTTGATGATGAGTAGAACTATTAAACGATTGGTTAGAGGTAAGGTGATGCAAAGATTTTGAAATAAAAAAGCATTTGTTATAATTATATTAAATGAAAAGTATATTTCATAAAGCATTTATGTTTATTATTTCAAGAATTTTTTAAATCCCCCTAACGAGGTTCAAGAAATTAAAAGAGTTGTGAAATTACCCTGGATTTTCCCAAACATTGATTCATTCTTTTTCTTCAATTCTTCAGTTTTTCTAGAGGATTCTAATGCCAAAACTTTAGCTTCTTTAACTTCTTTACCTAAATCATCCAGTAACTTCTCAGTGCTTAATGCCAAATTTTGATGGAGATCGGCTAAATGATTTAGAGCTTGGAGATTTATTGAAGTACTTTTTTTGTTCAGCCATTAATTTTTGCAATATCTTAACATCCTCAATTAGCTTTGCATTTTCAATTTTACTCTCCTCATTAGATGCATTCTCAGCTTCCATATTATTTTTATAAAGATATCCGATCCATTTATATTAAGCCCCATACCTATAAGTAATAATTATGAGCATATTAATAATACAAAACCTGTCCCTGAAGACTTAAAAACCACTGCACATCCTATTATAGTTGACTTGATCTGGGTCTCTCCCCCAATTCTATTCCCTGTAACGACACTATTTGTATCTAGTTTTATAACAGAAACATCGCATTCACTTTGCATTAGAAATATAAGATTATCCAATAACCTAAAACTACATTTCTTGGAATTTCCTGTAGTGTTCTGCCCATTCCCATTTCTTGTTTGGGTCTTCTATTGCTTGTTTTCTATTAGCGGCTCCATAAATTTAGAGTTCATATCCATGTTGATAGGCAAGGTAAGAAA
>MPUH01001562.1:0-12865 GCA_001970955.1 Stentor coeruleus | reverse complement strand
CATCAAGCTAACTCAGGAAATGATATGCGAAATATATAATTGCCTGAAAGATAATTGCAATTACTTAAAAAAAAAGAAAAATGAAATAAATGGGTTGATTCTAAGTGAGCAGAAGAATAAAGCAAATACTATAATAAATTGGGCTAATACCCTTAGTATTTTACAAAGGGAAAAAAATCAATACTGTTTAAGTGTACGAAAACTTCTTGGCATAGACAATACTAATATAAAAATTGTTACAGATTGGGAAAAACTTGAAGAATAATTAAAAACTCTTAGAAAAAAATTTGAAGAATCTTGTGAAAAAATTAATGGCTTAGAGGAAGAGCATAAAAATAGTAATGAAACTAATAAAAAATTAAGTGATGAGCGCCTAAGCTTATGGAAAAAAATTTATCTCAAGAAAATAAAAATCAATTGTCAGCAGAAGAATTTAAAAGTAAAAAAATTAGAAAGAATTTCAAACGTGAAATATAATAATGATTTTCAAAATCTACAAGCTCAACTTGATTTGCAAGATTTTCAAAAAAAAATTGTACAGAAAACAATGAATTTATTCGTATAGTATTGATTAAATGATAATAAATACATATTTATCTGTGAAATTTAAGCAGATGCATTTAAGGTGTTGATTTTATAATACACATGAAGTTGATATGATTATTTTCATACTTTTTTTATTGCATTTTATCATATTTCTTGATCTATTATTTTATTTTATAAGACTATGAATATTACAAGATTTTCATGGTTGACCGTAAACATCACATAATTTTCATGGAAGATTGTAATAATAATTTACCTACTTATAAATTTGTATAATCTAATACATCCCTAACCATCCTAAAATCTCAAATATTTATCATAATCTTTCATATAATAACATCGATAATATGTCCCTCATAGTAAACACTGAAAATCTGCAAACCGAAGATCTAAAAAACACCACATATCTCCAAGACCTTGAAAAGAAGATGGAAATTATCCTAAGTAGCCTCGACAATGACTCCATATCTCCAATGAACCAAGCCACCAACAATTTTTTTAATGATCTTGAGTTAAGCTCTTCAAAATTCAACAGCCAAAATTCCCCAATACAAACTGAAGATCTAATCATGGATGAAAACATAGACTTCTTATTAGCAGACAGTGAATTACCATCTGATAATGTTTCATTTAATTTAACAAAAACAGAAATCGCTTCAAATGGCTCTTCAGTTTTCCAAAGCATACAAGTTTCAAACATCTTAATGAACTCAGTACCTCATTCAAATAATGAATCTTTAAGTTTAAATAGAAAATCATATGAATCAGTAGAACCAAAAGCTTTTTATGAAAGAAATGACTCAAAACTTTCCCATTTAAGGATTCCACAATTAAGTGCTGAATTGTGTAGACAAAACTCATATACTATACTTAACAATCTTAATCTACCTTTTTTTACAGAAAGTCAAATTAAACCTCAATCTGAAGATTTAATATCAAATGAAGGTCCTGTTATAAATGAAGTCCTTGCTGACTCTGATGCAAGTTTGGAATCTTTATATAAACATCATGACGGCCTGTCTTCAAGTCTTATTAATACAGGCCGAGCATTTGAGATTCTAAGCGAAAAACAAAATACAATATGTTCTTGTATATGGTGTAGTATTGTTTAAATATTTTCAATACTAGGTTTTTTTAATTAATTAAGTTTCCCTTCTTTGAATGATTTTTAATAGTTTTACTTTCTGAGTAGGGTTATTATAATTTATGGGTTGATTTTTTTTATTTAGCTGGAGTACCTGAAAATAATGATAAAACTATTTTTGCTTGTTATGTTATATATTAGAATTATATTAACTATTCAATGATAATATAAAAATTAGACACTTCACTCAATAACATTTTTTTTTTCAAATTACATGCTATATCTTTCGTCTGTAATTCTCTCTCAACTTCAGATAAACTTTATAAATAATCTCGGCCTTCTTCTGATATATAAATTTCTTATTTTTCTTCAGTATCAGAGTTTAGTTTCTTCCAAGGGCCCATTTATAATTATAATATGAATAAGTATCTTGTATTTCCTGGGAATAATGCCAAACCTTTACTTAAGCCATTACTTGATAAGAGAGGAAACTGGGGTGAAGTTGATTGTATTGAGATGAAATTGCAGTTTGTTTGGAAACCTGAACAACTTACAGTAAAAGTAAAAAATACATAGGAGTGCTTGCAGTTAGATGGAATAGGAAACAAATACGGAATTTCTCCGATACATAATCATTTAGATAACCATAAGGAAATCACTACAAAAACTGGATTAGTTAAGTCATTGAGAGCTTATTACACTTCATCAGAACAAGCTTTATTAAACTCATATCAAATGCATGACTCAATACCAACATCTTTTATTATAGCAGCTCAAGTTGAAGACTTTGAATACCAGTCTTTATTAAAAAGGTTTCACGACTTAGAAAATTTGCATTCTAACAAAGAACGTACTCCAGTTAAGCATTGTTTAAAAAATATGTGGCTTATCAAACCTGCTGCACTTAATCAAGGTAAAGGAATAGAAATATGTAAGAATATTAAAGAAATAGTCAGGTCACTAAGAAGTAAACCAATGAACTCGCAATGGCTAGTCCAAAAATACATCGAAAAACCTTTACTTTTAAATGGGAGGAAATTCGATATAAGAGTTTGGGCTTTGGTTACTGGGAAAAAAGAAGTTTTTTACTACAACAAGGGTTATATCAGAACATCATCAGTTAACTACGATTTAGAAGGAAAAGACAATTATATTCACTTAACAAACAATTGTTTACAACAATTTGGTGATATGTATGGGGTTTTCGAAAAAGGTAATACTTTAAGCTATGACCAATTCCAAAGCTATCTTGACAAAGAGTTTACTGAATACAAAGTTAGCATGCAAGAACATTTTGTCCCTAGAATAAAAGATTTGATTATAGACACATATTTAAGTTCTAAAAAACAGCTTCATAAAAGTAAAAAAACTAATGTTTTTGAACTCCTAGGGTATGATTTTCTTATAGATGAAGATTTTAGAGTATGGCTTATCGAAGTTAACACAAACCCTTATTTAGGAGTTCCTAATGAATATATTGAAGATTTACTTCCTAATATGCTTGATGATTTACTTGATATAACTGTTGATAGTATATATCCTCCTTTAATATCAAGAACTCGAACTATTAATGATTTTGAGTTAATATATTGTGAAAATGGTTCAGCTTTTAGTAAAGAAGGTAAAGCTGTGAATAAACGTCAGAATTTCAATACAAACATTTACCCGATACTTGTTTTATCCCAATTACCTTTATGTAAACAATGTATTGCCCATAGATATGAAGAAGATCTTCCGAAATCAGTACAAAAAGATTTACTGCAGTTATTTAAACAGATGCTTGAAAATGATTCTAATCTTGAACTTAGCGATTATTTAGAAATCACAGAAAAAATACTATATCAACTTATTATTTCTAATCAAAGCCCTCCTGAGCATTGTTCAAATGCTATAGAAGCTTTAAGAATTCTTGTGTCAAGTAATCGAGTTATGGCTATATGTGAAAGTAAGAATTTAAAAAAACTTATCGGGATTTTGAATCAGGATTTCACATATGATTCAGTAAAAAGGAGTTTATTAGAAATTTTAATCCAAGCATCAAAAATAACCTCAATACGTAAACTTTTAGCACATTCTGGGTTTATTGAAGTTTTAGTTTATAATAGTTTACAAACATCAGACAATAATATAAGAGATGCTTGTGTCTTTGGGCTTATAACTTTATCTTCAAATCCTGATAAAGGGATTTATGTACCAGGTAAAAGCCAAGATATAAAATATGTTAAGGAAAAAATGATAAATCATGGAGGACTTGTATGTTTATTACATTTTTCTTTACTTTCAGATATGAAATTCAAAAATCAGATACTTGAATTGTTTGAAACTGATGTTTCTATTGATGATTGGAAAAGACTTATTAGGGTTATTAATGACAATATAAATGGCTTTGGGGATTTCCCTTTTGTCTTAGGGGAAACTAAGCTTAATATAGCATTAGCTGAGATAGAAAATATTATAAACAATAAACTCATAGATATTAATAGAAAAAAAATACTACAAAAAAAACAAAAAGAAGATGAAACTAGAAAAGCTATTGAAATGGAAGAAAATATGAAAAAACTTGAAGAGGAAAAAAAGCATAAGCTAGAAATTTATCTTAAGAAAAAATCTCAAGAGTTGAAAAAACGGAAAATAGAAATGATTAAACTTACAAAGCTTGAAAAAGATAACACTGAAAAGCAATTACAAGAAAAAAGATTAGCTATTATTATGAAAAAACGTATTGAGGAGAAGAAAAATTCATCTTTAAGAAAATCAGCGATTGATGATAGAGATCATAAAAGGTTAGAAAATGCTAGAAAGAAACTGAATGAAAAAAATCGTAAAAAACTTCTTAGAGAATGGCTGAGGTTTAAATGCCAAATTGAAAAATCAATACTTCGGCAACAATCAAAACAGCGACTTAAAAGCGATATAAACAAAATACTTTCTAGTTTTAAAGAAAAATCTAGAGACAACTCGATTTCTAGATCTGCTATTTTTAATCAAGAAAAGGCATTTCCAAGATACTCATCGCAAAAGCTTTTAGGAAAAACTTTTGTTAAGGAACCTACACAGAAAATCAGAAGGCCATCACTATTCACATCCAGCAAAATTAATTTTTATTCCAAGTCCTTTACTGAAATTAAATTTAATAATAATATACACTTTTAATATCAAAGCAGATTATCTAATCTTATACCTTAAATTTTATCATAAATAATCTACAACATCCAAAAACTCAATTATTTTTCTAAATCTATAATTCTTTACCTAAATTGATTATATTCCCATGTGGAACAACATATCTACAATCAATATTCATCCCTTCATGCCTATTTTCTCTCTCATCTTGTGCTTTAATCAGCTTAACATAAACATATTTCCCAGTGAAATAATTATGTAAAAAAATCTCAAGTTTTTTAAGAACCCTAAACTTAACCCAAACAATCGGTACCAAAGTGCTGATTTTCCAAGGTTCAAATTCGCAATACTCAGCTCCTTGTCCTTCAAAACGAAAGCTCACACTAGGGAATTCTCCTCCTTCCAATACATTCACAAGTTTCTTATAAGAAGTTGCTGAATTATAAACAGAAAAACTAGCTGATGTGACATCAACAAATTCTTCAGACACAAAAACCATTAAAGTCCTAACCGGACAAGTATACAAACCATGTCTTGCCAGTTTCAATTTCCTAATCACAGCAAAAAACCCAGAATTATTCGCATGTTCAGCATCAATATCATGATGTAAAATCAAATGATTACTTGGATACCTCTTAACTTCACTAAGTGTCGGGATTTCAATCTCAGATTTCTTCTCGATCTCAGCAATTAATGTTGGATTAACCCTATTATACCCCAAATAACAAAGAGCTTTATTCAATGCAACATTAAGAAATACATCAAGTTTTTCCCCTGCAGAAAATCTATTAACAACATTCATCACATCTTCTTGACATGTAAAATAAGTCCTTGGATCAGCCATACAATCAAGTAACACCCCGCCAATATTACAATCTTTAGAATCTTCATGAGCACAATAAGCTTCTCCTTCAGTTCTAAAAAGGTTTATACACCAAAATCTCATAACATTTTCATCAACACCTCCACTTGTAATAAATCCAATAAACTCTAATTTATTTGGCTTTTTAACTTTAAGATCTCTTAAAACCCCTTTGGCTTGTTTTTTCTGTATTGATGGTAAGAATGATAAATTACATTCCCTTTTTACGATATATTGAGTTAGATATGTTGAATCAGCTGTTTGTTGCCAAAGCTTGTTAACTCTGACTATATGTTTATAGATTTCTTGAAGACTACAGAACTTGAATATGTGTATGAGGATTTCTAATGGTTGATAATCCATTTATTATCAGTTATGTGTTATAGGAAAGCTAGAGTGCATCAGACTGGGAAAAGCAATGCTGATGTGAGGACAATATCAGCTTCACCTTTGAGTATTAGGATTCCAATACAGGAACGAAGCTTTGTTCAAACTTCGACATCGTTTGTTAAGAATATTGGGGAGAATCCAAAAGACTTGTCGATTCAAAAATATAAAACTTGGAATAAAAAACTCAAAAAATTGACCATTGATAAAGAACCTATTAAACTAGATCCTAATAGAAGGATGAAAGAAGACCCACCAGATTTCGCAAATGTTAAAACTAAGGTTGAACTGTTAAGGTCACAACAGGATTTTCAAATACCTACAAATAATATAATACAACAAGAGCTTGTGGAATTTGTTAAAAACCAGTCAGTAGGTTTGAAATCTAAGTTTATTAAAGCTGATAAGAATAAAAGTGGAATTTTAACCTTTCAAGATTTTAAAAAGGTCTTAGAAGATATTAATGCCCCATATGGGATATTGAGAAACTTACAAACACTTTATAATGAACTTGGAGGGGGTAGTGAAGGGATAAACTATAAAGAGGTGGTAAATAAAATATACCCAAGAGATGTTAAATTGCCACAAATTGATGTAGTAGAAGGACAAGAAAATAGAGTTACTTTGATAGATAAACGAACAGCTCCATTGAATCAATTAGAAAACATATATAATAACGCAAGAAAAGTTAGACAGTTTTTAAAAAACACTTATAAAACCCAAGAAGCACTTGTGGCAGAGTTGAAATCCTCATCATCAAGTGAACATGTTTCTTTATCTAGACTAGAAAGTTTTGTCATAAACAAACTAAACGAAATGAAAACCCAAAAAGTTTCAAGAAGGGAAATGGATAGTTTTTTAGCTTCTTATGACTATAACAAAGATCAAGCTACAAGTATATCAGAAGTTGTAAAATATGTATTTATGGATGATATTCTTGCAGCTAATCATTTACATCATAAAAAAAGAGCAATTCCCCCATTACGAGAAGCGGGGAAAATCGAATCACAAGATATAAACCGTATAAAAAAACTCTTATTAGATATTGAGCACAAGATGTTTACTCAAGGACCAAACCAAAGCTTAAGTGTTTTCAAGTGTTTTGACAAAGATGCGGATGGGTATTTAACAGTTGAAGATTTAGAACAAGGATTAAACCTAGCTCAAATCCCTCATTCAAATGATGATACATTAAAACTTATGAAGTTTCTTGATGATAATGGAAATGGTTTCGTAACTTTTAATGAATTCTCTAAAGTAATCCAACCAAATATACTTACTATTAATAGAGAAAAATTAGGAGAAAGTTTAGAAAAACATATGAATATTTCTCAACCATCAACTGAATATCATATTTATCAACAATCAAGATTACCTGCATTAAATTCAGAAACCCAAGAATTTATATTGAAACAAAGTACTAGATATAGTTCTTCACCTCCTTATAAAGATACATTTGTTAATTTTGCCCCTAGGGTTGATTGTGCTATGTATATGGATGATACTACTAGATTAAGCGCAAAAAAATTTGAACCAATTAGTGTTAGTCATGAGGATAAGAATAAGTTGAGAAAAAGTGCAGAAGCGAAAATGATTTACTTGCAGAAGTCTAGAGAGATTAATGAAAATAGGATTCAGGAGATGGATGCTAAGCAAAGGATGCTGGATATGCAGAAAATTATTAAGAGTGCGAATGTTAAAAGTCAGTATGAGGCTAAATGCAAAGCTGGCTTGATGAATTAGATTTTTTATGATTTTTTGTATTGTAAATGGTGGGATTTTATTATGCGGAATGTGAGTAGGTTTTTTATGGTTTTGGTTAGTTAAATGAGTTTTTTTTAGATTGGAATATTGATAAATATATTTGATAAAATATTGATAAACAGATGTGATTGTTTATTAATATAATATTTTTAAACACAAATTATATTTAATATCTGAGACATTTTTAAATGCAATATACATTATAATCTTCAAGATAATATTATCATATAAAGTTAGTTTATATTTTAATACTTAATCCTCTGCTTGTAATCTTTCATATGTAAATTGTCTTGGCAACTAAGTATTTCTTGCCAACGACTCTGTTCATTTAAAGCTGTAGAAATCAGATTTTCATATCTTTCCAAGTTCATTTCTTTAAAAATTCTAGGCTTTTTTGGTTTTTCAGGGTATTCAAGAATATCGTCCTTCCCAAGAATATACCTATTTTTCATATTTTCCTTATGTATTTTCTTAAATTGTACTTTATAAGTATTATATTCTCTTGTAAAATTCTTAACTCTAGTTTTTATATATTCTTTCATATAATACAGTTTAATATCAGTTGGAATCGATGAACAACCTTCAATACTTCGTTCTTGTTTTATATTAGAAATAGAAATAGCCCTTCTTCTTCTAAAATGCTTAGTTGATGTTTTTTTAAACACTTCTAATTCAGCTTTATTCCACTTATTAATAAGAGACTCATATAAGGAAATTTTAAAGAAAATAGCGATACGGAAATTCCTTTGAATTGTAACTATTTTATTTTTCCATTGTGTGATCAATTTATCAAATATACATTTTGTTAAACTTTGTTCAATTAATCCAGTAACAACCCTTAAGTGATGTTTTCGTCGTGATTTTAGCCAAAATTTGATAGGTTTAAGTAAATTTATACTAATAACCTATATGAAAGTTACCCTCATGCTTTTTTCATATTTCAATTTCTTGTTAAGCCTTACAAATTTGCCAATACATTTCGATATTAATATAAACCATTCCAAAAAATGCCTAACATTTTTTTTGGTAATTTTTTTCATACCAACTCTCAATCTACAGATTGTCCCAAAAGCTATTACACTAACTAAAGCAATCCAAGACTTTTTAATCACTGCAAGTTCCTGTTTATATATTACCGGTAAACGCATTCTATATCTATACCTTCTAAATTTATCTTTCAAATTCATAGAAATCTTAGCTTTTTTTTCTTGTTCCAAATTTTTTTTTGCAGTCCTTGTAACTTCTCCTCTAATTTCATACATCGTTGCTCTTGCCTGAACTAATTTTGTCCTTTCTTCTCTAGACTTAAAAGCTTCTTCTTTATTTTTTCCTATACGTTCTTTAAGTTTTTTCTTATCTTTTTCAGTTTTCTCTTTATGCAAAAAAAGATGTGCAAAGAAATCCCCACTTCCAAACCGTTTGCATCTTGAGAATTCAAATGATGGGGAATGGTCATTGATATTTGGATGATATTTACCTGGACCTATATTTGGAGATGTTGAGCCTGAAGAAAAAGGGGACCTTTGATCTGGAGGACTTGCTTGTAAACTTCTTATCCCTTTATTGACAGAAATGAACTTTAAAGGTCCTACGATTTTATTTTTTTGTGATGGTGGAGAGGAAACTTGAGCTGATATTAATTTTCTTAAGCATGAGGAGTCTAAAGAAAAATGCGTTGAATTCATTATATTATAAGTTTTAGAATATAATTTACTTAATAAAAAATATTTTTTTTTGGGTTTGATGGGATTTATGATAAGTTTAGGTTTTTGATGTGGATTTTTAGATTTTTGTTTGTGTTTTGGGAATGGAAGTGGCTGCTGAATAATTGATGGTGAGTTTATTTATTGAATAAGATGGTGGAGGATGAAATCGAAGAATTCTAGAGTTAGTGTGGTTTGGTTAGATTTTTATGGATTAGGAATTTTATTTATGGGAGCGGTAGAATTTATTGGAAATTTTGGATTTATGGAGCTCCTGTTTATGATGCTATTTGGTATGTAATTGATGAAATTGATTTGTTTGGAAGGATTTTTTAGTTTAAAGAGATTGTTTAGGATTTAGAAATAGCTTACTTTGAATGAAGATTTTGTTTTTGGTAGTCTAGTTTGGTTAGTAGATTAGGAAGAGGAGAAATAAAAATATTAGTTTGGATGAGGAATGCGTATGCTCATATTAATAATATAATGAATTTATTTAGTTATAATAGGCTTAAGATTTCATCTGTATATGCTTATGAGATGTATATAATTATAAGCAGTATATAATTATTTAAAGTATTTTCTATTAAGTGACTCTAATATATAAAAATTTACTTGCATTTTTAACTTTTGCATTAAATTTGATAGATTATAACAAATTTATCACACAATAAATCTTTCTTATGATAAACAAAAATATTATGAAATAAAATACTATTAAGGTGATGTTTTAAAATTGTTTATTAAATGTGATATTGATTTTGCTTAAAAATCAATAAGTCTTATCTGTTTATGCAAAACTGATATCTTCATTCAAAAAATGATGAAGGATTAACCAAAACAAATTAGAAATATTAAAATATCTATATTGCCTGATATTGATTTAAAAGACTTTCTATAAAAATTTTTGGAAGATATAAAGATAATAATTTTAGTAAAAAATACTTGAGATGAACTCGAACCCATAATCTTTTCCTTAGGAAGAAGTACCTTGTCCATTAGGGTTATTGACTAATCTCAGCATGATAGAAATTAAACAACAAAATTCCGTAACATAATATATTAAAAACCTCAAAAATATAGCAACCAAATCACAATTTTCTTAACCCGCTTAACTCATACACATTACAACATTCATTCTCTGCAAAAAGCCTTCATCAACTTCACTATGATTTAAAAATAATCTACAACAATCATAATACTAATTTCATTCATCTAACACATCGAAAAATATCATCATCAATATCAATCAGGTTCATTTCTAAAACACAAAGTAATTTTCTAGCAAACTACAAAACTTCCTGCCAATATAATTTATAAATGGAACCAAACTTAGACGATTCACCTCGCTTAAAGCAAGGGCAAATCACAGAAACAGTCTGCAGAATCTGTTTCGAAGTTGAGTCTGACGCACATAAACTGATCTCCCCATGTAAATGTTCAGGGTCTATGAGATACATCCATGAAGAGTGTTTAAAAATTTGGCTACTTTCCCAAGATAAAGATTTAAGCACTTCAGAATGCGATATCTGCAAAGCAAAATTCATAATGAAAATAATCGTAGCCACACAATGTACTTGTAAAAATTATTGGAACGAATGTCTAGGAATGTTCATTTTCCCAATCCTCCTAATATTAATGTCCTCAATTCTAATGGTTATATTATTATTTTTAATTCAAGGTATCCAATCAGGGAAATCCTCAGCTGGTGAACAGACTTATTTAATACTTTTGGTCATTGCTTGTACAATTATTATTATGATAATATTAGTAATATTTATTAAAGCAATCAAACGTGGATGTTGCTCTTCAGAAATGATATCTTGGAGAATAGAATCTGTTCCACATGAAGATGTTCTTGAAGAAACTTTAGAACAAAATGCAAATAATGTTACGCAACAGCCTGAAGATGTACAAGTTATGGTTATGCCTAGGTTTTCGAGGTTAAATGGAAGGAATATTGTTAGACCAGATATACAATCCCCAAGACTTGTCCCGATTTTAAGAAGTGGAGAGGTTATTGGGTATAGGTCGAGGACGATTACTAGTCGATCACTTGGAGCTTCACAAACTTTGAATAGGTCTATTGGAACTCCTAAGGTGGATGTTTCAGCGAATTTTGATTGTAGAGTTGTCCCTGAATAATTTTTAGTAAAAATGCATAGCTTATTAAGCTAGAATATTATAAATAAGTGCGAAGATGATTTATTTTTTGGTATTTTGTTAAAATATCTCAATAATTTTTCTATTAATCTTATCATTTACTAAATCAAATAAAATTATCTTTATTAATCCCAATGCCTTATATATCCTCTAGCTATATATATTAATAAAGTCGCATAGCTGTTGTGAATAAATCCTCTTTTTCTCTTTAATTTCCTGTGCCCTAACAAACACTTCCCTATACATATTAGCCCTATCAATATATTGTTTCTGCAAATCATTAAGTTCCTGATTAACTTTCTTAAGCTTCTCTTCACACATCAACACATCTTTCTTCGATATTTTACCAGTAGGGACAATTTTTTCCAACTCCAACACCCCAAGGCTTTTTTTCTTTTTCGGGATTAAATTGATTAAAAACCCAGGAAATTTAAACCTTTTATACTCTTTCTGTATTTCCTGATAAATTCTTGAATATAAATTTTTCCTTTCAATCAATATTTCCATCTCATGCTTTACCCTTAAAAACTCCATAGAAACCATAAGATAATGTTTGCTAAAATTCTCAAGTTCATTGTCTAGTTTTTCTATTTTCCTCCAGAATTCTGATACATCTTTTTTAGTTACCCCATCAAAAGTTTCGAATTTTGTTTTTGCCCAACGCATTGCTTTAAGCTCGTTATCGCTTAGACTATGCGAATTTTCTACTGCTGCCAGTTTGAATTGGGCTTGTTCTGTGTAAAATTGTTCTTCGATTTTTTTGAGTTCTAGTTTTGTCACTCGGACTTCCCTACTTTTTCTTAATAATCGTTTGTAATCGCTATGATCAGCACGTTTTCGTAGGTAGGTTGAAATTTCTTCGAGGTCTAGGTTTAGGATGATTGGGCGGATTTCTCTAAGTAAGGCAACACTGAATTTTATTATAACTTTCCAACCGTCGAGAAAAAAACAGTCCCAAACTCTAAGTAGGGTTTGTAGAGGGAGGTAAGTTGAAAAAAGTGTCATGAACCAACGTGATATGAAAAATCCATTGGTAATACCTACTTTGCGGAAATGAGAGTAGAGGTCGGGGATTATTGTATTAAGATAATAGTCCATCTGGTATTCACGAAGACTAAGGTCAGGCACTCCAGGGACATACATATTTTCCATATCCCACTTTTTCATCATCCCTAAAAGTAAGAGAAAAGTTATCTCTTCACTTTTAACAACTTTCAGCAATACTGCTCCTAAAAA
>MPUH01001561.1:0-12866 GCA_001970955.1 Stentor coeruleus | reverse complement strand
GTAATTGGGAAATATATCCATCTTTAACTTCAAAAAAAAGGTCTTTTGGAGCTATTTCGCATTTTTCAAAAACTTATGTTTTTGGAGGTTGTATCAAAATGATAAAAGGTATAATAAAATTGAATAGCATAGAAAGATATGAAAATGGAAAATGGGAACTTTTAACTATCGTATTATCATCAAATTTAACTCTCCCAGGTGCCTTCTCATCCGGTGCCAATATTTTAATATTTGGAGGAAAGGATTATGAAAATAATATTATGAGAAATTGCTATGCTTTTGATGATAAACTTATGAAAGTATGTAAAGTAGATTTCGAACTTAAAGAGCCTTCATATTTTACATCATTGAATGCTTTAACCTTAAAAGGTGAAATCCATTGTTATGGAGCAGATATAAATGAAAGTTGCCAATTTATAAATCTAGAATTTAATATTTAGTTTAGATCATCTATGATTACAGTAGTTAATTTAAAAATAAATTTTGTTGTTACTATTATGATTATTTAGAGATTGATAATTTTATTAAATGGATTGAGCAAGCCTTAGTGAACATCAAATGAAAAAGTTTAATAAATAATCTTATTGCAGATTTTCAAAGTTAGATATGACAGAAGGCTTTGTAATTAATGATACTAAGGAATCGCTATTTCTTAGTATTTGATTCAAAAAAACGATTGAAATCGTTCAAGAATTATGAATTAATAAATTTAAAGCATTAAGTTCTTTCAGTGCTAAGGTGTTAAATAATATTAATTGATTTAGGTCCACTCTATCTCCAAAGTATCTAAAAAATTAAAATTAATTCAGTACATTACATCAACTAAGCTATAAAATCCTCTAACTTTCCTCCTATAAAATAGCTTATCCAGCCTCGTATACAATATTTTGCAAGCTGTCTTCATATTCTGCCCCCTATTCCAATTATCCGCATATTCACTACAAAAGCTCTCATCTTTTTTTTTCTGTATATCACTAATCTCAAAAATCCTTTGATTTTCCCCAAACGTTCCAGTAAGTGTTGAAGGTTCATTACTAATTTTACTTTCTTCTAAAGTAAATTCAAAAGTTAAAGAATGTTCTTGATTCTGTTTTATAGCCCTTGAAAGGAAAATCATATCAAAACTTCTATGAATCCTAGTCATAAATATAGTATTTAGCTTTTTAACCCCATATGTTAAATTAGCTTCATTGATTTTTTTTATAGGAGATCCTTTTAGAACTTCTTCTGAATACCGGGTTTTAGACTGTGTGTGTAAAACATCAGTGATATTAAGTCTAGGAATTTTAATTTTCCCATTATTTCCACAAAAATCAGGGCTATAATTCGTTAATGAGTCCCTGGAGTTGTCTTTAAAAGGAGAAATCAAGCAAGTGTCAGGATAAAAGTCGCTGATTGGTAGGGTTGAAACTTCAGATAAAGACTTTTTTATAGACCCAGAAGGAAGCATTTGTCTTACTTTGTCTAGAAATCTGGGAGAAAAGTTTTCTTTAGTTGAACTTGTATATAAGTTCAAACCTACATGTCCGCATTTTTCACATTTTGTTAACATAGAAGTATGTTGTGTAATTATTGATGGTAAGTATTTTTTAAAAGTATCATCTAAAAGTCTTCGTAAATCAGTATCATATGAGTTTTTTCTAGTTAGTTCATTTTCTTTCATAACATTTTCCTTTTTGATTTTATCCCAAGCATCTTTTGCTTTGTTTTTAAAAAGTTGTAAGAGTTTTAAAGAAGCAAGCTCGACTTTGAGCTTTTTCTTTGTATAAGTTTTTCTTTTAGATTTGCATGTTTGTTTATTAAGTGTTCCGATAAGTCTTTCTGACCGGGGGACGATGTATGGGCTTTGAAACCTTTCGCTTTCTATAGGTTTATCTAAAGGTTTTTTTGTGTTTTCAAATATCTGTATATGTTTTACCTTATTAACTCGTTCAATAAAACTACTTGGGGGTTGGATAACCCTAAGTGGAGTTCGCCCACCTTGTAAACTTGATCTAGACCTTGATGAAGATGAAAAATCTGACATATTTAAATATAACAGGTATTTGAATCTTTATGAATTTCAAATACTCTACTTAAAAGAACTCTTTTAATAATTTTAAACCCCATAGCTTTTAAGGATAAGAGAACATGTCACCATACTTAGATGTTCGCAAAAATGGTTTGGATTGATAATATTCCGGTTTCATTTCATGCTCAAAAAAGTAATAAGGATCTGCAGGGGGAGTACTAAAATTCTCACCATGGGTCCTTGTGCATTCCCAACGTGGCCCAAACTCCACATTTTTCATTTTCATTTCTTCTTGCCTTCGTCTTTCTACTTCATCTTCAAATTTCTTCATGTTGTTACTGATGATTTTTTTGCCGCTTTCAGTAAGAATTTCAGCTCCAGTCTCACCGAATTCTGTCCCTTTATTTTTTGTAAGCTTGAAAGGTTTTTCTGGGTATTTGAATGATCTTGGTATAAGATGGGTTGCTCTATATAGTTCAGTTGCATGGATGTCTGTTATAGGCAAATAAGTTCTGGTTTTTTCATCGAATTCCTTTGCGGTAAGTCTTTCTCCAAGTCTCCAATGTGGCCGAGATTTCGGGTCGATATCAAATTTTCTTTCTTTTTGCTTTTTGAGAAACTGCTCGTGTTTTCTTTGTTCTTTTCGCTCTTGTTTTTCTTTTAGTTTATTCTCTATATGCCTTTCTCGTGATTGTTGCATTTCTTCTATGTATTTCTTAAGTCTTTCTTCTGGAGGCAACTGCATGATTTCCTGATCATTCATGATTAAGATTTTATTAAACATCTTATTTTCTAATCACATTCCCATTCTTATAAAAAATGTCTATAGTAAGAAAAGACGTATCTGAGCACAACTTATCCAAGCCTAGTATAAGTGAAACCTTAGCCACAACTTTCCGAACCAAACTAGCTCTTGAACAATCAATCCAAGGTAAAATTGCAATAGCTAAAGTTGGTTCCGAAAGTCTAAAATTGATTCCTGACCCTTATCATTACGAATACAAAGGTAAAGTTATTGAAATGCATGAACAACCTCTAGATCCTATGCTTCCAGTCAAATTCAAACATCGAAGAGTTCCAAGAGGTCCAGTCGAACCCCCAACACCAATAGACCGTTCTCCTCCAAGAAAACTTACAGTCAAAGATCAACTTGATTGGAAAATCCCCCCATGTATAAGTAACTGGAAAAACTCTAAAGGTTATACAATCCCATTAGAAATGCGTCTTTCTGCTGATGGTCGTCATCTTCATGATTGTACATTTTCAGATAGATTCCCTAAACTTTCAGAATCTATTTATCAAGCTGAAATGAATGCAAGAGAAGAAATAAAAGCTCGAGAAGATTTACAGAGAAAATTACTTTTAAAAGAAGGACAAAGTTATGAGAAAAAAATGCAAGATATTGCCGCACAAGCTAGAGCTGAAAGGGCGCAATTGTTAAAAATTGAAAAATTAGGGAAAAGAGAAAGGACTCCTGATGATAGAAATGAAATAAGATATGAAAGAAGTAGAGAGATAGAAAGGGAGAGGAGGATGGAAGTTGCTAAAAAGAAAGGAAAAAGAGATAGAAATGATCAGAGAGAAATTAGTGAAAAAATTGCTTTAGGGCAAGCGAGACCGACGATATCTAAAGATGTGGATGAAAGGTTACTTAATGAGAATATTGGTGTTGATGCTGGATTTGGGTCAGATGATGAATATAATGTTTTTGATAAACCTTTGTTTACGGATAGATCAGCGGCTAATATTTATAGGAATGTGAAAGAGATTGATGAGGATAATAACCCGGTGATTAGGGCACGTAAACCTGTGCAGTATGAAAAAGTTGAAGACTTATAATAGATATTATTATTTTTAGTTTATAAGTTAGGAGTTTTAGTAGGAAAGTTAATTTTTTTTGGGTTGCTAAAAGATTTTGTTTTGGAGGATGTTGGTTTGGGTAATATAATAGGAATATTAGGATGAAGGCTGTTAGGTTATTCTGAGGATTTTTTAAGATTTTTTTTGGGTGTTATAGATAATTATTATATATTAAGACTTTTTGTTGTTTTAATAAATTTATCTTAGAAAAGTGGTATTGTGTTTATATCTTCTATATTTCAAACAATAATCTTAACCATATCAAAAAATCCTAACCCTAAAGCATAAAATTCCAAAAATTATAAAAACCACTCAAAAACTCCTAATCAAAAAGCCACTAAACAAAAACTTCTAATCCTCTAACATGACACAAGCCCATAATCAAAATCCTATAAACCCATCAAAATCTTTAGAAAAATCCTTGCCCAATCTGCACACCGAAATTCAAAAAATCTCAATTTGCCTCATTCACCTAAAACTTCCATCTTTGCCTTCTCATCTCTAACATAATATTATTAAAAAAGCCCTACTATTAAGCATCATCAAATAAAAATAATCCACTCAGTCAATAATGAATAATAAGATAAGATACTATGAGGAATTCCTGCCTCGAGTTAACGACAGGAAAATGCCGTAAGTTCTATAAAGTGACTCAATAAAATTTACAGGATACAACCAGCCTCGTTCCAGTACGACCTCAAGTGTAAAAAACACTTCGACTTTTATGCCCTACAAAGAAACAGGTGCATCTCCAAGAACGAAACCTGTTAGAGCAACTGTAAGGCCTGAACTGTATTATAAGCCATCCACAACTCTAAACGAACCCAGAGAAATCAGTATAAAAACTATGAGACCACCGTGTCGACAAAGTGAGAACGTCTTTGATCTTGACGACACATCGAAAACTGTTAAAAAAACCANCACAACTCTAAACGAACCCAGAGAAATCAGTATAAAAACTATGAGACCCCCGTGTCGACAAAGTGAGAACGTCTTTGATCTTGACGACACATCGAAAACTGTTAAAAAAACCATCAGGATTGTCAGGAAACAAGCTCGACCCCCTTCACGACATAAAACCCCACCTAAAGCTCTAGGTTTAGAACTTCCTCCTGATAATATAGATTTCCATTCTATGGACTCAACACCTATAAATCATGGATTTTCTATGAGTCAGCCAATTAACTTAGCCATGATGGATGATAAAACTAATAAAAACTCCAGAAAGCTCAGAGCAGACTCAGTCAAAGGCAAGCCTATCAAAAAAACAGAAGACACAGGCTTTGGGTCAAGAGCTTGGTCAGCAAAACAAAACGGTAAAAATGCTCCAGTCGTCTTAAACAAAAGGAAAACTGAAATTGTCCCTAACTCAGGGGCAAACGAAATCGTTAATAGTCCTCACGATGCTTCCAAAAGGTCAAGCAGTCGGAGTAAACAGCAAAACCTACCAATTTTCACTAATCTTCAAAGTGAGTTCCTAGATCTATTTGCCTAGCCATAATTAAAAGCTCAAATTTAATCTCCAATAGTATGTATTAAAAATGTTTTTAAGAAGGAAATTTACATCTTTGGTACTAGCTGAGCATAACAATGTGAAACTTAATCCTATTGTTTACAGTGTAGTTAATGCAGCTGAGTATTTTAATGATGATATTACAGTTTTAGTTGCTGGGGATACATGTGGGACTGTAGCTCAAGAAGCTTCTTTAATAACTGGGGTAAGTAGGGTACTTCATATTGATAGTAAAGATTTGAAGTATCAACTTGCGGATTCTTTAGCTAAAGCTGTGAAACAGATTCAGCATGCGAATAATTTCAAAAGGATTATCGCTGGGTCAAGTAATTTTTCTAGAGATGTGATTCCAAGATTAGGTGGAGCTTTTGGTGTACAACCTGTGACAGAAATCACGAAAATCATGAATGAAGATTGTTATAAAAGAGCTGCTTATGCTGGAAATGCAATTTACACAGTGGTTTTTGTCCAACCTGATATACGTTTGCTGACAATAAGAGCCACATCTTTTGATAAAAATCCTGTGAAAAAAACCCCAGCACCTGTTGAAAGGTTTGATGCTGGTGATGTAAAATCCGCAATGACTTGGGTTAATGAAGAGATCATCAAAGCTGATAGACCCGATTTAGCCTCAGCTAAAATTGTTGTTGCTGGAGGAAGAGGTCTTAAGAGTAAAGAAGGTTTTAAAATCGCTGAAGATTTAGCTGATACTCTTGGAGGTGCGGTTGGAGCATCGAGAGCTGCTGTTGATGCGCATTATTGCCATAATGAACTACAAGTTGGGCAGACTGGTAAAATTGTTGCCCCAAATCTTTATATCGCTTTAGGGATATCTGGGGCTATTCAACATCTAGCTGGAATGAAAGACTCAAAAGTTATTGTATCTGTGAATACTGACCCTGAAGCTCCGATATTTGGAGTTTCAGATTATGGACTTGTTGGTGATGCATTTAAGGTGGTGCCAGAGATGATTTCTAAGCTTAAAAAATAGTTCTTATTATGAGTTTTAGATCAAATTATAAGGTTTTAGATTTTTATGGAACTTTTATGTTTGAAAAGTTGCCCAAAGATCTTGTTGTGAAATTTTAAAATTATATACAGGCAATTTTTGATAGGTTTATCAATAATAAATTCGCGGGAATGGATCAGCAGCTACTAGAATCATACTACCAAAATTTTTTNCATCCTCTAAATATTTTATATTTTATATCAATTTTTATTATTATCAATAATAAATTCGCGGGAATGGATCAGCAGCTACTAGAATCATACTACCAAAATTTTTTCCCTGCAGAACTTATTCATTCCTGGCTTTCACATGGAAGAAACCCTAGATCTAAAGACATTGTAATAGAAGACGACTTTGATAAACGAGAATTTTCTTTTACCTTGCCAGGGGATATTTATTGCAGGCATAAAAGTTTTGATAATTTCGCCGAATTAAGACAAGCTTTAGTAGAAGGAAGACCTCAAAAAATTGATATAGGGGCTGTGTGGACAGTAGCTCCAAAAAACAAAGCTAAACTAAGTAATTCTATCCCATATGAGACTGTAGAAAAAGAATTCGTTATTGATATTGATATGACTGATTATGATAATGTAAGAACATGTTGCCAAGGGGCTACAGTTTGCAAAAAATGCTGGAAATTCCTCGTGGTTGCATGTAAAAGCATAGACCTTGCTCTAAGATTATCTTTTGGATTTGAGTTTAATCTATGGGTTTTTTCAGGAAGAAGAGGTATACATTGTTGGGCATGTGACAGTAGCGCAAGACGTCTCAATGATTTCAGAAGAAAAAGTTTAATTGAATTTCTAAACTCAGGACCTCGTTTCCATACTCCATTTATCCAAATTTTCGATGAAGTCCTAAAAGTTAACTTTGACGAAATCATCGTCCATGATCAAAAACTGTTTTCAAAAGAAGAACATAAAAAAACAATAAAAGAAATCTGTGGTCCTGAATTTCCTGAATTTCCTAAATTTCCTGAAATTTCTTTGGGAAATGAAGAATTTTGGAGACAATTTTTAGAATATATTGGTAAAAGAGTTAGTGATGGCTCTAATATTATGATGAAAATTGCATACAAATTTTTATACCCAAGACTTGATGTTCATGTCTCAACATCAACAAATCATTTATTAAAAGCCCCTTTTTCAGTTCACCCAGCAACAGGAAAAATTTGTGTTCCATTTGACCCGAGTCGAATTGATTTTTTTGATTTAGATGCTGTACCTGATTTAGAAAGTACATGCGCTGGAAGTTTTGAGTTTGAAAAGGCTTTATCATGCTTTGAAAATTTTATAAAAAAAATTCGTGGAGAATCTCAGGATGAAAGATCGAAAGTTGTTCAGCATAGTCGAGAAGTTCAAGATACAAAAATGATTGGTTAAGTATAAAAATGCATTTAGGGTTTTAATAAAAATGGGCCGTTCCGGGAATTGAACCCGGGACCTCTCGCACCCAAAGCGAGAATCATACCCCTAGACCAAACGGCCTTGCTATCTAGTTACAATAAACTTATAAATACTTATGAGTATAGACTCACTATCTAAACAGTTACCAATCGATCATATTCTTGAACGAAGATTCTCCCCATATAAAAAAGCTAATGTTTTTATCAAACACTTTGAAAAGCATTTAAGCCCTAAACATCAATTTGATTACGATAAAACTCTAATTACCCTTCATAACAAATACACACAAAAAACCCCAGAATCTGAACAAAAAATAACCTCAATATCCCCAATGACAAAACTTACTCTTGAACTTCAACACAAAATAGAAGCTATAAATACATATAATAACCTTTTAGAATCAAAACAAATAAACAAAAAGACTAAAAGAATAAAATCGCATCAACCACAAAGTGTATCTAAACTCGAAAGCAAAATAGTTAAAAAAAACTACTTTCAAATGATAAATCAAGCTTATTATGAGAAAAAAGATATAAGCTTATCAGGGAAAATAGGTAAAGATCAAGAAGGTGTATCGAGGATAACAAGAAGTTTTCTTTGTAAGAAAAGAGTGAAAACTGAGAGTATTGAGAAAAATTATGGAATAAGGGAATTTGAAAATAAGGAACTTTTGATAACAGAAATAAATAATCCTGAGTATTTTGGAATTTTATATACTGAAGAAAGCCCAATCAAAAATTTTAATAAGGATTCTTTGAAGTATAAAGCCAAATTCTGTAGTGGGGAATGGCATTGTGGGAAAAGGCAAAATTTTTATAAGAAAGATATTGGGAAAAAGGAAGATATGAAGAGTTTATTGTCTATATCTCCGATATTGGATTTAAATAAATGTATAGGTTTTTTTTAAATTTTAGGATGTTTTTGATATTGAAATTTGGAGTATGAGGATTTAGATGTGATATTTGATTGTTTGATATGTTTTTTTATTATGAATTTCATAAAATAAGATATGGATTTCGTATAATTGTATTATATTTTTAGATTTCATACAAAGATCCTATTTCCAATCATCCTAAATTAGTCCTGTTAATTTGATTATAAAATTACTATATTATTTATCCATTTCTATAAGCATATTAATAATATTTTCATACCTAATAAAAGTACTGATTTCTATATATCTAATTCTATATATCTCCTTTCTATTTTCCCTTATATTCCTTAAACTATCTTCCCCATAAAAACTCTTTCTCTATATACCCACCATGCTCATTAACAAAAAACCTACTTCAAATTATTATCTTACATATAAACTCTTCTAATCATCCTCTCCATCTTCTAAATCACATCATTAGCCTTTTAATTCAATCTTCTAGTCATAACAAATCTCTTCCAATAAAACCATTCAATATGGGTTGTACAACCTGTTCCCAACGTGGGAATATCATCATCCCTAGTCAACCAATTCGTAACAACATAAAATATCCTTCAAAAGCTAAACTACAAATCAAACAAAAAGATTCAACAGGAAGACAAATCGGTATTTCTAGCGTCTCATTTGATTTTACTAAACCCTTCCTATTCTCATCAGAAACACTTAATCTCCCTTATATATCTCATATAAGCCGATGTGTACTTCCTGGTATTGACCCTCGTGGCGAAAGAGATAAAAAATGCCAAGATTACTGTCTTTATATTTCAAACCAAAAAAGCATCCTTTTATCATTATTTGATGGTCACGGGAAAGAAGGGGAAAAAATAGTCAGTATTTGTGGGAAAGTTGTAGAAGGATTTTTCAAAGAAAACATTGAAAACTACTCAGAAACCCCTGAGAAATTTTTAGAAGATTTATGCAACAGCTGTGATGCTAATGTTAAAAAACCAGGTAATGGGATTGATTCTACTAATTCAGGAAGGTAAATTTTATTTAGCACAGCAGTCTTAGTGTTGATTCATAATAATAAAATATACTCAGCAAGTCTTGGAGACTCAAGGGCTATATTAGCAACAGAGATATTACCAAATGAGATACCAGTACCTAAAGCATTAAATCATGAAGATACTAAGCATTTATATACAACAGTATCAGGATTATACCCTATACAATTAACTAAAGATCAAAAACCTGAAGACCCTGATGAATATGCAAGAATATTGAAAAACGGTGGATTTATCAAAAGAATTACTGATAATGGTAAACAAATTGGCCCTTATAGAGTTTTTGATAGTAGCGGCAAATACCCAGGTCTAGCTATGTCAAGATCTATTGGCGACTCTTCTGGAAGTACACTTGGGGTTATATCAACACCTATATGCACATCTTTACCTATAACAAATAAAGAAAAGTTTATTGTTTTAGCTTCAGATGGAGTTTGGGATGTTATAGATAATGAAGATGTTGTAGCTTTTGTTGAAGGATATAAAAACAAATGCTTAAGCATATGTGAAATTCCATTACAAGTTGAATCAAATAATACAATTATAGCTCATTTATTAGCTGAAGAAGCTAGGATGAGGTGGTTAAAAGTTGTAACAGAAGATGATGTCATAATTGATGATATCTCAGTTGTCATAATGCAGTTTAATGATACTAGTTAGGGTTAGATGAAGTTTAATATAGAAAATTTGTATAATAAAACATAGTAATGTCAGCACCTCAAAGTCCTTGTATGAAAAGCCTGACCTCATTTAATAGTCTTGAAAGCCAAATCGATTTATACAAAGAAAGCTTGACTATGTTAGAAAACCAAAACACTAAACTCCTTAGAGAAAATCATGAACTTCAAAGTTTGCTTCAAGAAAAGTCTTTACAGATGCAGATTCTTCAAGAAAAACTCACAATATTCGAACTATCGTCAAAATCCCCACAGTCCCTTCCGCAAAAATCAAACCTTTTAGACGTTATAGAAAACTATCAACATAAAACTACATCCAAAGGTAAATTTGATGATTTACAATTTGAATTTGATGATATTGAAAAAATCCAAAACAGAATCAAAGCTGAAAATAACACCCTCAAACGAAGCTTGGCGAAATTTGAAGACCTTTATCCTAGCATGAATAAAATAGCGAATCTGATCCAAAGACTTTATCTAGCAATTCAATCTTTTATACGTGGGGATCCTTTAAATGTGAGTTTTCTTATATCAAGTCCTGAGAAAAAATACAAGACCGTGGGGATCTGTGAGCATTTTGCTGAGGATATCAATAAAACCAAGGAAATATTAGAAAAAATCATAGAAAGCCTCACAGATTACTATGCAGAAAAGTACGGCAACGAGAACTGTTGTGTTTTTTAATAAATTACTGTGTTAAACAGATATTAAACCCTAAATTCTCAGCATGATAATCTGAGACTATCTCTTTGATTTGCCCTAAATCTTTTTTTAAACTAGCCACATCAACTACCAATTGTTTAGCTGAACTTATATTTCCTTTTTCATCATTACCTAAAAGAACTCTTAATGATATCTCTTTACCAGCTTTTAAGTTTTGCATAACAATCAGTAATTGATGAACTTGTATTGATATTTGATGAATATCAGGAGTTAATAAAGCTAAATCATGAAGATTGTTACTTTTTCTTAATATTTCAAGTTGATGTCTTATATCAAGATTTTCTGAAGTTAATGCTGAGATTCTTGATAAAAGTTCATCGTAATTGTAGGATAAAAGCTGGGATTTTAGGTTGAAGTTTTCTTGTTCAAGATTTGAGATTTTTTTTTGGTTTTCGATTTCGAGTTCAGAATACATTTTTAGTTTGAAGTCTACGGATTTTTTTTCTTCAGCAAAGACTGTTTTGAGATTTTTTATATCTTTGTCAATTTGCATGTTTTTTTCAAAGTGAAGACTTCGGATCAGGTCTTGGAGTTTGTGGAGACCATCGTTTTTCTTGACTAGTTCACGTTTCCAATAGTCGCTTGGGTCTTTAGTTTCAGATCTGTTTGTTTTGTCTTGTGAGAGAAGAAGCTCTTCAGTAAGTTTTGTTATCCGAACGTCTTTGTCTTTAAGTTGGGCTTCAAGTTCGATTTTTTCTGATTCAAGGAGTTTTATGGTTTTTTTGGCTTGGAGTAGATTAAGTTCTTTTTCTCGAATTTGATCTTGGAGTTCGGAGAGCATGAAAAGGTTTATTTTAGGGGAATGTATGGAGGTATTGGGAAAATTGAAGGTTTTGCTTTGCAGTTCCGAATTAGATAAGCTGAAAAAGTCGGTTTTAAGAGGATATGGGCTTCTTGAAAGGTGTTTTTTAGTGTTCATATAAGTTATTTTAAATTATTGATATGGAAATATGCTGGCTTTGTACCAGTTAGATTAATGAATATATTTGTTGTATATACTGAAAGTTGTGAATTATAACAAAGGAGATAATTAGAGTAAGACAATAGGAAAAATTATGATGGTTTAAAATATTGTGTAAATAATAGTCTGATAAGCAATTTTTAGTATTTAAATATAAGTTTGAGAAGTGAGAATAGATAAAAAGGATCAAAGGATTAAAAGAAATAAGATTTGAGGTAATAACTAGTTAGATAATGATAAAAATTATAAAATTAAATGAAAATTATTTATATAACATTTTAATGTAATTAGAATATTTAAAGGTTTGATATGAAGTTCTTTTGAGATTTTTTAGAAATATATAAAGGTATTATGATATAATCAAATTAGGATTATTAAAAATATTAGCAGCTAGCATGGTTTGGGTGTTTGGCTTGGTATTAAGATTATCGATAAAATGAATTTACTAAAAAACCATTAGCTTAAATTTGTACTTAATGAATAAAAGTATATTCCATATCTTATATAAAATATGATCGATTTAATAATCAAACAAGTTATCATGTTGCCTATCAAAAAAAAGATTATATTCTGTAATATCTCAGCTAAACTTAACCTTAACCTTAGCCTAAATACTTTATCTTCAATACTTCATTTGTTTATAAGGAAAATCTAATTTCTATATATAATTTTCTCTATTTCTTATACCCAAAACATATAAGATTCTTCATCAAACTCTCAACAACTATCGATTTTTTCCTAATTCAACAGTACTATTCATAAATTATA
>MPUH01001560.1:0-12880 GCA_001970955.1 Stentor coeruleus | reverse complement strand
TAACACCCTAACACCCTAAATTAATCTTCAATTTTGTTTTCACCTAAATTTCATATATTTATGGCATTTTCTAAGTTTTTAGTTATGGGGAATTTGCTATAAAGTTTTAAATCAATAAAATAGATATGCGAATTATCTTCAAAACTTGCCATGCACATTTTCTCTTCCTTGGGATTTTACATTATTCTTCCTATCATCATAGAGCATTGCCAATTTATCATCTCCATATTTCTCTAATGGAATGAATAACTGTGAAATTATTTTAGGACATAAAGCATTTTTCAATAGAACCGTTTTTCAAGCCTGTGCTGCACAAACATATACATACCGTGAAGCTCGAAGTACAATACAAAGTATGAAAATCAAGTTCAAAAACTGCACCTGGGCAGGTATCGCATTCAGAATAACAAACATGGATGACTCATACGAAGAGATTCCTGGCATGGGTAAGAAAATTCTCACAGTAATGACAAGAATGGATATAACTCATCTAACAATAGGTGTTGGAGTTTGGTATTCAGGAAGCATAGCTCATCATGACTGTAACAGAATGGTCTTAGACCGAGTTATTGATATAATCAATCTAATCAACTCAATAATTCCCCCTGAAATGCGAGAAAAAACCCCAATTAAAGAATATTTTCTTATTGAACCAGAACCTATATCTGATCATAATTATTTATACTTCCCTACACATCCTTATCCAGCCCCATTACCTCCATATGATTACAGGACTGAAAATCTTAGAAAACATTTAAAAGAAATCATGATTATTATCGATGAAAATGAAGCAAAAAGTTTACATGAACTTGTTGGACATAGTATTATAGGGAAAATATTACAAATACTATTTTGCTTATTAAATACCACAAATTATACTATTGATAAAGCTAAAGAATTTTTCAAGAATCAAAATGTTGTTGGGCTTATGAATGATTTTGAACCTTATAGAATGAAGAAAAAGAAAATCAGAGAAGCGAAAAATCTTTTGAAACATTTCGCGTATTTGGATGTGAAAAAACTTGATAAAATATGCCATAGTTCTGTGTTGATTTTAGATTTTGTATCTACGGTTATTGAAATTTTAGAAGATGTGGAAATGCCTAGTCCTATAGAAAAGCCTGAAACGAATCATGGTGAACTGTCTTTTAGAGGTTCAATAAAACCTATTATTTATCGTAACATACCTCGGAAAGGACTGAAATATGGGAAATTTATAGGGATAAAGGAAATGATTGTAAATGACTCAGAAGTGATTTCCCCAACAAAAATTGCTATGAGTTATAGAAATACGTCAGATGTTGATTTAAGTCTTTTACAAGTTGGAAGAATCCCTCAACAAATGTCGATGATACGATATTCTAGTGTTGAACCTAAGTTTTTAAACCATTCTAATAAAAAAAGACATTATAAAAGCGTGAATTTTCAAAACCTAACCTTGGCTACAAGTGGGAAAACCTTGGAACATAGTAAAAAAACTTTGAATATGAGTACAAAAGCTATAGAATTCAATAAAAACTCCCCAATTGCTTCAGAAACAAGCTTTTTTACCAATCATAAAAGCAACCACCCTAGTAAAAACACCCTACAAAAAAGTAAAAAGGACATAATTTCAGATGAAGACATCATAGACAAGGTTCTAAAAATAAAAACCCAGCAAAACGACAGTTTTTCACAATTAGACACCAGTGCTTATGATGTAGAAATCATCAAAAACATAAGAAAAGCTGATATTTCCAAACAACCTACTCAATTCCTCCTCAAATTCGCCTCAATTTTACGTGAAAAACGTGAAAACCATAGTTTGCTATAATCTTGTTAGTATTTAAAAAGTTTTGCATTATTTTTCAGTCAAAAAACCCATCGGATTTTTCAAATTCCATCTCAGCAAATGCTTTAGCCAAATTGTCATCAAGTTCTTGATATGTTTCTATATGAATATTTAACATAATCATTTGAGATTTCATAAAATTACTCATATCCAAAGATTTAATTTCGTTTTGTGAAGAGTCAATTGTCGATAAAGTTTCTTCTAAATCGTATTTTTCAAAAGGTAGATAATCAGCACAGAAAAGAAAAAGGATTAAATTGAACTTGTTTTGCGACATTGAAAAAGGTACAACTTTAGCTTGTAAAACTTGCAAATCTGGGACTAAAGAGAAAATTAAAGATTTTTGGCATTTGCTTTCAGGATTAAGTTCTAGATAGAGTATACCGAAAAGTAATGCTGCATCTTCGCTTATTGGGTAGGATATGAACCCGAAAGGATTTTCACAGATCGCTTGGATTTTTTCGACTAGATTTTTTGGATTTAATTTCATATTACAGTTAATGATTTAGATTTTTTTTGATATTTTTAAAGATATGATGTGGTAATTTTAATTTATTAGAATTTTAGATGTGGAATCAAAAGATTTTGTATTGGGTTTTATTGGGTGAAAGGGATATTTTTAAAGATATGATGTGGCAATTTTAATTTATTAGAATTTTAGATGTGGAATCAAAAGATTTTGTATTGGGTGAAAGAAGTGTGAGGAGGATTTATTGTATATGGAAATGAGAGTTTTGATGTGGGATTTATGAGAAAAGTTTTTTTTTAAGATTTTAGTGTTGAGTGTGTAAAAAGTTGGATTGTAAAAGTTTTTTGATGATGCTTGTGGAAAAATTTTATTGATGTATCGAGGTGATGATATCTGAAATAGGATTGCTTTTAAAAAAATTAGGTTTTTTTTTTGATTAGAGTCTTGATACTTTTATAGGGTAGTCTATTATTTTAGTATAATATAACTGTTATTTAAAATGATTATGAATTACCTGAAAACTAAAAACCTTATAATCAAAATAAAGGTTAATATATGAAGTGTTTAATAAACTATTGATAAGTTTTTAGTAAATTACTGAAACAGAGAAAAGTGTTTAACTAATTTTAATTGAGTTGTTTTTGCATAGATTTTCTTAGAATTCTATTTTGTTATCACATAATAATAAATAAATTCTTGCAATGAGCAAAAGGACTTACTATAACACATCCCTATTCGGGAGCAGTAAAGCTCCTGAGGATTATGGCAAAGTCATAACAGAGCTTGAAAAAAAGATAGAATCTCGATCTTCCCCACATAATGAGCAATATGGATTCCTGCTTTCAGAAAAGCCGAAATTCTCAAAACTCGATTACGCTGAAGAACTTAAAAAGCAAGTTCTAACAAAAAACGCTCAAAAGGAAATTGAAAAAATAGAAAAATTAAAACCTGCGATTTCTGAGGATTTTCATGGATATCCAAATATTCCTCAAACACCACCTTATATTAGAAGACAAAGAGAACTTGAAATTATGAATAAACTTAGTATTGGCTTAGCAGAACAAGTTATCGAAAAGAAAAAAAACGTAATAGCTTATAAGAACTTAGAATTAGAAAAAGAACGTGAAAGCAATACTTTAGATGTGAAGAAATACTTTGAATATAAAGAAGGAAATCAAAACAAAAAAAATATTGAAAAACTTATGCTGATCAATGCTTGGGATCAAGCGAAAAAAGCTAGAGAATTGCAATGTATATTGGAAAATGTTGAGAGAAAAGGTATTGTTCCAAGGACAGTTAGAGAAAGTCCTAAAGAACAAAGTATAGAAGAGTTTAAAAAGGAAGATGAAAACTTGAGGATTAATTTAGAGGTAGGATCGACTATGAATTATGAGAAAATAAACCCGGAAGTTACTTCAGAAATCATGGTGAAAAGTAAAACAAAGTTTAATGTTAAGGAAAAAGCAGAGAGGCTTAAAGAAAATATGGAAAACAAAGCTAAAGGGACTTATCATTATAAAATTAAACAACTTATACAGAATGCTAAAATACAAAGGGAGCAAGAAAGGAATAACTTTAAGAAATTTATGTCTCCTGGACCGATACTTCATCATGATGGTTCTAAAAAAATTAGCTATCATTCTCAGAAAGCTTTTAAATTTAGGTAATTTAAAAGGATACTTAAAACTAAATCCAAGTTGAGTAAATTATTAAGGATAAGTTTGTAGTTATTTATTATAATACTTGATACTTAATACTTAATTAAGTTTTGATAATATAAATGGAAAACTCAAGATCGAGATCTCCAAGAAGAAAGCATAGAAGCAGAAAATCGCATTCAAGGTCACGATCACGTAGAGATGGACGAAGAAGATCAGGATCTAAAGAAGAAAAGCATAAACATAAGAAATCTGAGAGAACTTATGAAAGCCCTTTTACAATGACTGATATTTACTTTTCATCAACCCTAGCAGGACCGAATTTAACAAAAGTTATTAAAAAAGAGTTTCCAAAGCTTTTGGATATTGACGATATTAAGAATGCTAAGAAAAAACCTTTGACAACTGATACTGGTATGACGTTTATCTCCCCACAAGCAGAAGAGGCATGTAGGAAAATATTAAGTAGATTAGACGCGAAATAATAGATAGATAGATATCCTCAGCATAAAAAAAATATTTTTATCTTATAATTGATGCTTTATTCTTACAATTTTAGCTACACCTCAGACCTAGAAGTAATTTTCCTAAACAAAATCCATATGTGCAGCATCATTCCCACCTCCACAACTTCTGAAAAAAGCACAACACTCAATACTGAAAAACAAAAAGCCTTACAAGACCTAATATCCCTATTAAAAACCAACAAAGCCCATAAAGCTTTCTTTATCCCACACTTTCACTTAATAGAAAAAATAATTACCAACAACATCTTCAGATCACTAAAAACAAGTAACACCCTAACACCCATAAAACTTGAATCATTTGAAACTCAAACTCAATATCAGATTCCAATATTAAATCCATCATATCCTTACTTAAAAACCATTTATGAGCTTTTTTACAATCTTTTATCATATGAGAATTTAAAAGATAAAAATCTTGAAGCATTTTTTACAAAAGGTTTTTTCGATAATTTCATTAAACTTTTTCAAAGCAATGAGGCTGATGAAAGAGAAACACTTAAAAATATTTTATTTAAACTTTATAGTATGAATGCGTCAAGTAGGAAAATTATAAGGAAAGTTATAAACAATTATTTATTATCTGTTATATATGAAGATGATAATGTTTATGGGGTTAATGAGATTTTAGAAATGTTATTAAGTGTTGTTATTGGATATACTGTACCTTTAATAAAAGAGCATATTGATTTTTTTAATAATATACTTATACCATTACATAAAGTTCGTACTTTATATTTATTTCAAATATCTTTGCTTAATTGCTCAATACTTTTTATGATTAAGGATAAAATATTACCTGTAAATTTTTGTCAAGGCTTGTTACGATATTGGCCAGTTGGAGATTCAGATAAAGAAATAATGTTTATAAATGAAGTTAATGAAGTTATTGGATTATGTGATATGAATTTGATTGAGACTATAGTTATAAAATTGTTTAAAAGTGTTATTATAAAAGAATTATTCGATGCATAGCAAGTCCACATATATATGTTTCTGATAGGGCATTAGGACTTTTTGAAAATGACAATTTTTTAGATGTGGTTAAAAATTATAAGGATATTGTTTTTCCTATTCTTTTCCCTGTTGTAATGGAACTTGAAGGTAATTATTGGTTTAAAAGTTTTATTGAAAGTTTTAAAGCCTTGAAAAATATATTGATTAATATAGATAATGTATATTTTGAGAGATACTTAGAAAATAGTGAAAATGTTAGAAAGATCAATATTTTGAATTTTATGCATTTTGGAGAAAATAGATTAAAAACAGAAGCGAAATGGGAAGAATTGACAAAAAAAGCTAAAGCTGTGGACCCCAATTTTAAAACTCCTGTAATTCCTTATGCTTATAATACTATAATTGATAGAAATTAAAAAATTAATTGCTTGCTAGCCCTAAATATCACATAAATTTAATATACAAAAATTCCCATAAACTATTAAAAAATATATTTTTCCACATCAGCAACCCAACCATAAAACCCACACTTTTTTAATAAATCCACAGCTGAAACCTCACTTTTCAATCCTAAATCATATTTTCACACTCCAAATTTCTTCACCATCCCCATCTTCTAAACTTATCACATCAGTCCTTTTTCTTAAACCTTTCATCTTCTCAACAATCTTTACTATATCTAAAATCTAAAAGAAAACAGTTACTACACAAATATTATCCTGTGACCCCATAGCAATAGCTCTCTGTACCAATTCACTGCTTATATCCAAACTACTCTTCCCTTTATTCGCTCTAATTGTGTTGTGATCCACAACATCCCAAACTCCATCAGATGCAATAATAAGACAAACATCATTAGGTGTGATTACCCTTCTACAAACATTAGGAATACAACTCACTCCACAGCTTTTCAAATGATGATCCCCAAGTGCTCTTGTCACTGCTAACTGCCCAGCAACTCTTCCTCTAATAATAATCCCTTCACCTTTTAAAATCCTATCAATTTCAGCTGAATCCGTTCCTTTATGATCATAACTTAACTGATCTGATCCTCCAGATGTTATTAACACAGCTCTAGAGTCTCCAACATTTGCTACATAAAGTACTTTTTGATACCCTTCTTTACGAAGTAATGATACAGTTGCTGTTGTTCCTGATGTTATCGCTCCAGTTAAACGTAATTGATCATCAACTTTTTGAAAACATTTTATAAATGCTTGAGGAATATCATCTGGGAACTCTTGTATACATTTTCTAAGCTCTTCATGAAGTCGAGCTTTACAGTAATCAACAGCTTCTATACCTCCATGTCCATCAAATACAGCAAAATATCCTTGATTTGGATCACCAAGATATGAGTCTATGAGTTTTGAAGCATCTTCCATATATGGACGAAATTGCATATTTGGCTCTTCTTTACATGTATAGTTACTAACAGAACTACCACGAGGAATATACTCCCCTGAGTTTATTTTTGAGATGTATTTTTGGGCAGAAAATGCTGCAGAATAAGTAGTCTCGATTTTATGAGACGATTCCATTTATTAGGAATTTTTTAATACAAAGCACAGGGGATATAAGTTTTGTAATGATAATAAATACTAATTATCAGAGTCTTATAAATTAGCTTAAGAATATGAGAGATATTTATAGTATTCCATTGGTTAAGTACTGAAAATCATCATATTTCAAAGTTCTCCAATTGTTCTGTGATATATAAACTAGGTCTTCAATAAACTGAAAACATTTTTCATCTGTTAAAGCTAACTGTAGCCTATCTAGCATTTCGCTTCTCGCCCTATCAAACTCAGCAAGACATGGCAAATTATTACCAGGTCCCATCATTTGTAATATCAGCATAAGTTCATTAGCATGTTTCCTTATTTCAAGAAATCCCTGCAGAAGCAAAATTTTAAAATACCCAAACATTTCTCCATCCAACCCACCCATAACTTCAATCATTTCCCCAGTGAGTTTAAATGGTGCACTTTCAAAACCAATATTCCCTCCAGGGCTTATAGTAAATAAAAACCCAAAATCAATATGAATAATATGCCCAAGTGAGTCTAACAATATATTAGCATTATGCCTATCTTTTAGACTTAATACATAACAGACTAATGAATACCCAGCCATAGACTGAACATAATTTCTTTGAGCTTCTTCATATGTATTAGGCCAATTTTCTATAAAAAAATTCTGTAAAGTCGTATAATTAGCATAGTTTTTTTTTATAGAATGAAGAGATAAAGTATTTGGTATATACTCAATCATACCCATATAATTAGAAATGACTTTGATTTCATATGTTCTAAGGTATATTGATAGATGGGCTTCTTCAAATATTTTTTTAATTTTCATTATGAATTGCATTGCTAAGTATTCTTGTCTTAAATCATCAAGACCTTTGACTATCAATCCTCTAAGTTTCCAGCTTGAAAATTTTCCAAAGGGTGAATTTTCTCTGATTTTACTTGCCATGTCTTCCCAGGACTCACCCCACACGCTTTGAAAATTTATTTGGTTTGGCGAGTTTATACTTAGACGAGGGGATACATCTTCGCCTTGGTTTTTTACTGCTTCTTCAACATATTCATTGTAGCCTTCAAATCTAGTTTCTTTATGAACAAGTTTATTAATTTTTTCAACATCAACAGTATTCATTTCTTCAATCGCTTCATCATTAACTGTATTCATAGACCCACTATCATTTAAAAACTCATCATCTTTTAAATCAACTGTCTCATATACAATTTTATAAGGCACCCTAGCTTTAGTACAAAAACATAAACTTTTATCATGATGTATTTTGACAATCTGATTTTCATATCCATCATCATGTTGATGAAACCTAAAATTTATTATCGGCCCTCTAAAAAGCCTTCTTACAGCTTCTGAATTCTCACAATATTTTTTACGTGTATTTTTAACTATATCATCAACATTATCAAGCCAAAATTTAAGCTTTTCATCACGACTTTCCATAGAAATTTGATTAAGCCCAACAGAAATTTTTGAAAGAAGGTTAATGATTTTCAATTGATAGCTGTAATACTGTGAACGTATGGTTTTACGTTTATACCCATCAATTTCTGTATCTTCTGAGGGGAGGTTATAGAAATGTGGTGGAGGGTGCTCAGAAGTTTGTTTTGGTAGGACTGCATTTACTATAGCCATATCAAGATTTTCCAAAAACGAGTCAGCTTTTTCTTTAAGTTCAACCGGGCAATCACCTGCAAAAGCTGTTAAGTTACAATTGAGGGTTATGGCAAAAGAATGCGAATCAATACTATTCCTAAGAAGTAACCTTTCTAGTTCCCCACAGTTAGGTTTGTTGAAATATGTATTAACTAATTGTGGTATGTAAAATTCAATCTCTCCAGCAGTGTAGTTATAAAGCTTGTTTATTAGAAATGAAATAACTCCATCCTCTTCTCTTTTATGCATATATTCAAGAAGCATTTCTAAAGTGAACCCTTCATAGTTAAAAAGCCGCAGTAAGGAGCCTTCATTAGACATTTATCTACTGTGTATTATAAATTGTAATTATTTTTGATGTAAAAGATATGGATTTGTTATTAAAATGATGATGAAAGGATTTTATGGAGATTATTTATGTAGATTATGATAATGAGTATGCTGGATTTAAGAAATTTGAGGTTTTAATTCTTTAATAATATCTTTAGGCTTGTTCTGGGTAAGAATAAAATATAGGATTTTGTTACAATTTTTGTCTCAGAACTTGGCATAAAAGGTTCACGTTGGTTGAAAACTCTACTTTTAACTTTCTTACTATCCCAAAAATGCTTATACAGCATATAATATAAATCATTCAATAATTCTTAGAAGGAAAATTTATTGTATATTTTTTAAAAGATGTGCTATAAATTGAATATTAAACAAATAAGCGATATAATTACTATATCTTTCATTTCATTCATCCTTAGCATCATTCATATCAAAAATGATTTGAATTTTTTCCTCATAATCAACCTTTAACTACTAAAAAAATTAAAATGATATTAATTCAATAAATATTATCACATGGGAGATAAGCAATTGCCTTCAAATTTAGACAATCAAATTGAATTTGTAAAATCCAAGCTCAATCTAATAAACCCCCAAATTATTATCAAAAATAGTGATAAACTTTATACCTTTCCAGATTTAAAAACAAGTTCACATTCATCTTTATCCATATCATTAGCTAGGCAATCTCGACGATGTGTTAAAAATAGTGGNGGCAATCTCGACGATGTGTTAAAAATAGTGGAGATACTGAAACTAATGCTATAATATCCCCTATTGATGGATCAATTCTTGATGAACATGAAAACGATTGGAAAAGTTCAGAAGAGGAAGATAAAGAAAAAACTGAAGAACTATGTGAAAGCNGAGATACTGAAACTAATGCTATAATATCCCCTATTGATGGATCAATTCTTGATGAACATGAAAATGATTGGAAAAGTTCAGAAGAGGAAGATAAAGAAAAAACTGAAGAACTTTGTGAAAGTNTGATGAACATGAAAACGATTGGAAAAGTTCAGAAGAGGAAGATAAAGAAAAAACTGAAGAACTATGTGAAAGCCTAAGGAAAAGGGATGAGATAATCAAAGCTCTTAAACAGGAAAATTTCAGACTGAAACTTAGATTAGAAAGCCATAGATCTCAATCAGAACAATTAGAAGTTGACTTGGAATATTGCATGGAACAAAACGCCCAAGCATATCAAGAAATCCAAGATCTAAAAAACGAGCTCTCTTCCTATCAAGAAAATTACCAAAATAGCGATTCCTTATCGCCCTTACCCGTTTCCCGACCAAACTACAAAAAAATCACCGACAAAGATTTAAACGTAATCTTAACATAGAAAAGCGATAACACTCGTTTACATCAACAACTGGAAATCCTTGAACATGAAAAAAACATTTTAAATTTCAAATATAAAGAGCTCGAAAAAAAGCACTCTGACCTGATGAAAGATATTCTCCTCATGAAAAAAAGCCAAATCAACTACTTATCCTCACCAAAAGCCCAAGTTCTCTGTTCACAAAACTCTGATCGTAGTCCAAACACAAGCCAAGCAGCAACAATTGATTTCCAAAGACAAATCACTGCAAGTTTAGAAAAAGAAAACAAAGCTCTTAAATCAGAAAATACTATTTTAAATAAAAAACTAGCAAAACTTGAACTTGAAAAGAAATATATGACTAAAGAACCAGAAATAATCAAAGACTTAATGAAACTATTAAAAGTCAAGACTGAAAAAGAGTTATATACAAGGGTATTGTATATAAACGAATTTTATTATCAAAATAAAGAACAGAAAAAGCTTCTGCAAAAAATCACGAGTTATGTTGAGCAAGAAACAGGTGTGATAGGGATAACCCTAAAAGAACTTGGGGACTTTTTTACAGTATAAGTAGTTATTAACTAAAATCTTAAATTTTGTTAATCAATACTTAAAAAAAAAATCTCAATCATTTTTCTCAAAATAAGACTCTTTAGACTCATTTTCTTTATATATAAACTCAGCCTTATACCCAGTTTTGGTTTCAAACTCGAAAAATATTCTTTTAAGTCCTTAATGTAAGTATTTTTCTTCATCATCATCCTTGTACTTTTCATCTCCCTAACAAAACACCTTCTTAGCCTGTTTTTTATTATTTATCACTCAAACCTTCATTATATTCGTTAATTTTCTCAGTATAATCTTGTATAAACTCTTCTAAAACAACCAAACACATTAGAAATTTCCTCACAAATCCTTTACCCCCACAAAACCTCTAACCTCTAAAGCATAGTTTTTTAACTTATAATAAAATCTTTCAATATCTTCAAAGCAATAAGCCTTTGCTTTTTGCAATTCTTTTTCCAAAATCTGAGTCTTTCCCATAAGTATTTTAAAATCGTGAGTTTATATCACTATATATAGCATTTATATTAAATATGAGCCAAACGATACCACTATCTCAGCCTTCATCAAACCCAAGGAAAATACCAAGTGTTGTGTTCTTTGTAAGAATTATATAGGAACATGTTGGAGAGTTAGTGGCTCAATATGGTGCTGACCCTTTGCTTAAACAGCTAAATGAACTTTATAGCAAGTATAAATTCATGGAAGCTCAGCTGCAAAGAAGTAAGCAAGTATTAAAAGCTAAACTTCCTGATATAACAAATGCTTTAGAAATGGTTGAGTATCTTCAAAGCACACAAGAAGAGATTAAAGTTGATTTTCAGCTTTCGGATTGTATTTGGACTAAAGCTGAAATCCCTCAGACCCCGTCAGTAGCTTTATGGCTTGGAGCTAATGTGATGTTAGAGTACCCTCATGAGGAAGCAATTGATTTGTTAAGGAAAAATTTAGCTAATGCTGAAAGCGCTTTGGAGTCTACGGATGAAGATTTAAAGTTTCTTAAAGAGCAGATAACAACTTCTGAGGTAAACCTTTCAAGAGTTTACAACTATACTGTGATTTCACGGCAGGGGAAATAATATAGTAAGTTGATTAGTCATGGTAATTAATAAAAAGATATGAAGAAAATATTAGAACTGTGGCAGGGAGGATTTTGGGTATTAAGGGAGAAAATATGGTTTTGAATAAAGGTTTGATATGTGGTTTTAATAGAAAAATTGGGAGTAGTATTGTGTGAAATACAATTTTATTTAGAGTGTTGTGATATTGGATATGGGTTTTTTTGATGGGAGTAAAAAGATAATGTGTTGATATGAGGTAAGTGAAAGTGATAATAAGAAAAATAATGTGAGGAGTATATTTGATTGGTGGTTGGAAATTATGAGGAAATTGTGACAAATTATGAGAAAGGTTTTGAAATGTTTAAATGCTTAAATGAAAGAGGTATGATGGTGTCTGTGTTGGCGGTAGAGCAGATTTATGGGACTGTTTTTGTAGAGGAATAATTTTGGTTTGATTTTGATATGAAATTAGAGGTTTTTTTATAGGTTTGCTGGTTTTTGGATGTAAATTACAAATTAACTGCTTAAAAGATAAAAGAAATTTAAAGTAGTAGAATTTCTGTTTACATAATACAAAAACCTTACGATTATTGGCTGTAAGTTTTCTAGAGTCTGAAATTGACTTTTTACTATTAATTTGCATACTTGCTCATATATATCTCGATGCAATACTAAAGATTTTATCCAATAACTACAACTAGGTGGCCAATAATAAAATCATTACATTTTTTCCGATAATTCTGCTAAGGTATTGGGACAAGGGAAACAAATTTTAAATATAAAAACTACAAAGTTAAAAGAAATTCTTAAAATATTTTGATAATAATATTTTTTGCATNAAAATAGCATAAAAACCATTTCAACAAATCATTTACTAAATCTTTCAAAACACCTACAACATTTTCCCCATTAACTTATTGCTTAAATATTTTTTATTCCTAAGTATTTTATCTATGAATAA
>MPUH01001559.1:0-12901 GCA_001970955.1 Stentor coeruleus | reverse complement strand
TGTTTATTTTGAATTTTTGATGATGCATAAAATGTTTGGAGAAGATTGAGCAAACAAAGTAAATTCAAAAATTAATAAAACTTAAAGAATTGCCATAACATAGAATATAAAGTTTTTAGATGTATTTGCGATTTTTAGTAGTATTAGTTAGGAATTATCGCTTGACTATTGTCCAGCCCTTGAAAAAAAATTTAATAACAAAAAAATTACATTCATGAGCTAATTAAAGATGCATATGCTATAATTTTTGCTATCTTTATTATCTTTTTATTTCTTAGGATATTTATATTATTTTAGTTTTCATAGATATTAGTATCAAGTAATTTTGTAAAAGATAATACAATTATTTATTTGCTGAGTTTAGGATTAGAAACTTTGATGAAAATAGTATATTTTGATATTAAATGCTAAAATAATTTAAGGTAATCAAGCTATAAATGATACATATAATTGCTAAACAAATTTTAAAGGAATAAACTAGCAAAATCTAGATTAATCTAATTAATTGAATGAAATTGTTCAGCTAGTCAGCATTAATAGTATAATATTTTTTATATCAGCATATAATTAATCTAAAATCTTATTCCTTTATACATTTACTAATTTTAACAAATTTTAAATAAAATTGTATTAAGATAATTATCTTTTTAAAACAAATAAAGGTAATTTAGTAACTAAATTGTATTCAATTAAAATTTCACTAGTACAAGGTATAGAGGTTAAATAGCATATATAAGGGCATTTCAAATATAAATTTATGCCAATAATAATTTCTCTTAATTGTACAAACAATCATATGAAACTAAATAAAGCATATTTCCCAGTATATACACTATAAAAACTAATGATAAATCACTCTAATTATTTATGATTAATGTTTATTAGTACTCCAGATAGGTCTTGTGAAGTAGAAATAGGTAAAAGTTCTATCAAAGATGAATCTTTTCTAGAAACCCGAGTGAAAAAAGTGATTGATGAACTTCTAGAATCAGCTGACCCTTATGTTTTGCCAATAGAAAATCCAAATATAGACAGTTTTTCTATTGAATCCCTTACCGAAAAGTGCACACTTCTCAAAGCGCATTTCGAAAAACTAGCTTCGATACACCAAATGCCTACTAGCACACTACCGAGACTAATGGAAAAAAGCCAAACTTTTAACAAGAGGAAAATATTACAAAAATTTACCGATAACTCCCAAGAAGACGAAGTTTTTAATAGAGAAATGACTGAAATACCTGAAAAACTTAGAGAAGAAGTCAATCATTGTAAACAAGTATTGAATAATTTGCTGAATAAAACACATTCAGTATCACAGAATAAGCTTTTAGGATATTTGGAAATCCTTTATGAATGCAATTTACTTAAAATACACTCAGATCCTGTTTGCTTATTTATACAAGATGAAGAATCTAAAACACTTGTTAAAGATATTATTACGCTTACTAGAATTTCTAATACTTTAAAGACTTATATGCTCAGAACCTTTATAGCACTTGAAAGTAGTAATGTTTTTGCACTACAAGAAATCAAAGAAGAAATTGAAAATAATGGTATCATTGAAGATAACTAAGTAGAAGGGAAACTTTAAAATAATTTAATTTTTTTTGAAAGATTTAATATCTATTTTGAATAAAAAGCTAAAGAAATATTGCTTTTGTATATTAATCGATGAAAAGCCTGCATGCTGGCTGATGGAAATGTTATAAATTGATTGAAATTTGATGAGTTATTTCATTTATACTGAATAATATTTTGGATATAATATATTGGTTATGATAAATGATTTAGTTATAAAATAAAATGATATAGAAAGTTGGGTTTAATTAAAATAAAATAAATTTAAGCATGATATTAAGATTCATGATATAACACAATGTTATAGAGGATAAGAAATAGATCAAAATAATAATAAAGAATTATTTTATAAGTTTAATCAAAATATAGCAAGTATTTTATAAAATATATATTAAAAATACTTTACCTATTAGATAAAAAATGAATATTATTCAAATAATACTTGATGGTTTGAAAAAAGGTCCAAATATTATACATAAGGAATTCTCATCAATTTAAATTAGTGCTAAAAATAGATTCTAGCTTTTGGAAAAAATCTACCGTAAAATTTTGCAAGATAAATATTTTTCGATATTATTCCAAAAATGACCAAAAATATTATGTGATTAAATCTTAGCATTAAATTAAATTACTAATTTTCTTATTTGATAAACAGTAATATTAATTGTTTTTAGGCTTTTCTGAAAATAAATATATATGTAATTTATTTTTTGATGAGAACAGTAAAGGCTATAATTAAAGAAAATTTTTCTAAGAGATTCATGATTTTTTCAATTAAATATAGATGAATTTTAACTCAAAATTTCATAGCAAAGTTAAATTTGAGTCAATCAGAATCGAATGTCTCTAAACTTGTTCTATTCACACTTTTCCGTCACAGAGAATCTTTAATTAACACCTAATTCTGAAGTATTCTTCTAAATTTAATTTCAAATATCCAATTTTTTGATTTTATTATTTCTTTCCATAATCAAATTCTTTTATTAAAATTCAGTAACTTACTAAAGCTATTCAACCAAATTTTCTAACTCATTTCAATCATTAAATGCAAAAAAAAATCATATACGCAAAATTCACTAGAATCTTAATCATCCTCAGAGTGATTATTATTTAATAAATCAATATGTATTGATGTTATTAGAAATCCTTTAAGCATGTTAAAAATTATATAAATATATTAAACTCAAAAAACAAGAATAATAATTTTTATATAAAACATTATACTTTTCTATATTTAAATATCTAACTTGCTAAAACTTACTCTGTACTTTAAATAATTTATAATTAGTATTATCAAAAAAAATTATTCAAGTATTAATCTAATAAATTTGTTGGTAGGGATTCTAGTATATAATATTTTATTAAGTTTAAAGGCTATAATAGCTCATGTAGTTTTTACTTCAGAAAATATATTATCATAAGTTCCTTTTTATTGTTGTACTTTTATTATTATCATTAATATTGTAAACTCTCTTTTCTCATATACCTTCCTAAAGAGTATTAGTGGTGGGGTTCTTATTAAATCGAATAAGACTTTAATTTTGCTCTATTATTTGGATTTTTGTAGCAGATGATAATTGGCAGTAAAAAAATACACAATTTTTTTATCATATTGCCATTTTCACATACAATCAATACTTGTTTTTTATCGAAATCTCATCGATCAATATATGATCACTGCTTATATAAAAGTATTTTAAGCATTTACTACAAGTTTTTGGATATTGAAAAAACTTTTTATTATTATTGTTCAATAAAAATCATTTAAAGTTATCCGTATAACCAAAATTTATGATTAGTGTATTCTTACCCTAATACATTATGTTTTTATTTCAGTTTTAAAATTTTCAAGAAAGTATTTTCTAAAAATCCTGTATTTTTTAAAATTATCATCAAAAGACCTTTGCATTTAGATTAATAAATCCTATTATACTTGATATCTTGAATTTTATAAAAGCATAGAGTATTAAGAATTTCCCCTGGTTATCACACGTGTTTGGCAGTAAGAAATAAATAAGCTTTACAAACAGTCTAGTGACTAATTAAGAAATTACACTAACCTTAGATCATAAATACTTAGAATTACAAAAGAACAAATTTTTAGCTGTGTTATGAGGTAATTATCTGAGGATTCCACAATTTTAGAAGAAGATATCTTCGACTAAGAGAAAACAATTTCAGTCAGTTTTCGATTTATTTTGATATAAGAGACTCTGAGGAGTTCAGAAATTAATTATCGATAAGCTTAGAAGCTATTTGAAAACTACTTTAGTCTAATTTTAGCTGGGCTAAGCAAGGCAAGCAAACCAAAATTTGCGGTCCGGATAAGTCAGGAAGAAAAATGATCTCTTCTGCAAGGTTATTAGGGTATTCACTCGGCTCTCTTGTAAATTGTTTATAATATTGCGTCAACTTCTTAAAAATTACCTTAAAGTCTTTGAATTCGTTCTGCTGACGAAACATCAAATTAAGCTCTTGATGAAGCTTTTTATGATTTGAGAGCTGACTGCTCTGTCTAAAAGTCTTTCCACAATGTAGCTCTCGGCACACATAAGGCTTAGCCTGAGTGTGTGTATAAAGATGTTCCTGTAGATTCTGTTTTGATGATAAATATTTCCCACAGATTCTGCAGCGGAATCTTTTGACTTTACTGTGATTTGATTCGATATGTCGGCGTAAATTGTATTTGCTGCTATAAGATTTATCGCAGCTTGGGTATTTGCACTGGAATTGACTTGACTCCGTTGACATTTACTGTGAACTGGTCTTATATTAACCTTTTTGACTTTAATAATTTACTATTTTTTATACAAAAGGACCAGTGTGAAGGTCAGAAAATAAGTATGCCTTGTAATGAGAAGAAATAATTTTAGACTTTGTAATTAGAATACTGAGTATAAGTAGTGGCTAATAGAGTTTGTGATTTGAATATCTTTTAAAAGCTAGAAAAAGATACGGCTTGAAAAGTTGTAATGAATGCAGCTCAAAGCGATTTATGTTTATTTATATTCATTTATAATGAAATTTAATTTTCCTGTTATATTGATAATAAGTTTTGTAGGCTTTGGATGATTTGTTAGAATGCCAGGGGTTTTTTTGGATGAAAATACTATGTAAANGCTTTGGATGATTTGTTAGAATGCCAGGGGTTTTTTTGGATGAAAATACTATGTAAATTTCTCAATTTATAATTTTAACAGAATTTGCTTTGGCTAGTTAATGAGAATTAGGTATCAAAGAACAATAAGAATTTGATGAAAATAGTTTAAATGCTAAAGTTTGGATTGTACTTTTCTCCTTTATGTGAATATACCATGTCAGCNATTTCTCAATTTATAATTTTAACAGAATTTGCTTTGGCTAGTTAATGAGAATTAGGTATCAAAGTACAATAAGAATTTGATGAAAATAGTTTAAATGCTAAAGTTTGGATTGTACTTTTCTCCTTTATGTGAATATACCATGTCAGTCTAGAAAAATCTTTGAAAAACAATAAATACTAATATTTCAAAGTTCTAAAATAATAGAAATTTATTATTATCTGTATCTTATAAAATATATAAAGTCAGATGATCCAGACACGATGGATAATATTTTTCAAATTTCTTCATAGCTGGCTTAGACTAAAAAAATCTTTTAGCTTGCAAAATATCATAACCACACCAATTGTTATTAAAAAATATCAATCAAGAAAATTCATAATGATGAAATCTTAAAGCTAAATATCGCTTTTTTTCCAATACTTAAATATATAAATGGATCCTTCATCAGTAGAAGAGTGGAAAGAAGACTTAAGAAAATATGAGCAAGAAAAAACCAACATATCCTGGACAAGTGCAGTACCTCATCCTCGTATCACTCATAACGACATGCAAGCATTAGAAAATCGTTATAACCCAATTCTTCAAACATACACTGATCCAGAAATAGAGCGTAACGTTCAAAAAATCGAAAGAGACAGATTAATCGAAACCTTAGCCAAAAACAAAGACCGATCATTAAGATATGAACAAACCTTTGACATCATCAATCTTGATGACAAACTCAAAGGATTAGAAGGTTTACCAGGATACCCTGTAGAAAAACCCCCAAATTACAAGAGCCGGAATTTGGGAAACAACAGCAAAACTCCTTATAACATAATTTCATGCTTGGATTTTATAGATCATCATTATCTTCCTCCAGAACATCGGCCACCAAGACCAATTGAAAAGCCTAAAACCTATAAAATAAATATTGTTGAACATAGGGATTTCAATATAATTTCAAACAAATATATTCAAGGCCATGAAGAAAAAGCTAAAAAAGATCTTGAATCATATAAACTTCAAGCTGCAGAGGAGTATTGGAAAGCTCATGACTATGATATTTTTACTTGTAAGTATATAGACCCAGAAAAAGAAGAACTCGAAAAGAAAAATGCTGTAAATGATGCTTTAACATTATGTAAAAAGAAGTATGAAGAACTACCAAATGGAGTTAAATATAGTGAAGGGGCCCTTTATCAAGCAATAAGCAGTAAAGTGGTCGATGCAGCAAGGTTATATGAAATTGACATGAAAAACAAACAAGCGAAAAAACGCTTTGAAAATCGTTATGATATAGAAAAAGAGTATCATGATCGAGATATTGAGTTCCAAGAGAAAGCGAAATTCCAAGCTATTAATCGGATTTCACATGAAAGGTATACTGAAGACCCAAAACGTGGATATGATATTATAAATCATAATCCTTATGAAGGTATGAATGCTAAAACCTTATACCCATCTAAGACCAACCCCAAACCCTCGGTCTGGGAACGGGCACTTAGTCAGAAATCTGATGTTCCAGCAACCCCTTCAATGCCTTCAAGATTTTCAACACCTAATCGGCCTATAAGAAGCTCAGGTTTTAAAATAGTTTCATAGGTTTATTTATCAACTAAATTACTTTTATATCTATTCAGCTTATATAAACGTCATATTTCCTATAACATTTTCGAATTTTGTATACTTCTTTTCTGCTCTTTGTATATCTTTAGAATTAAGTTCTGTTTGCGATGATTTACTAGTTATATCATAACTCCATCCTCCTTTTAATTCTTCTGTTGTTAGAAAAATATCAGAGGATTGTTCTTCGTTATCGTACATTAGTAGATAGTCAAATGGTAAATTGTTTATATAGAAATAATAAATTGCGTTCCAGAATATCATTTGATAACCACATCGGAATTGTTCGAGTTCTAAATCTTTTTGGCTTAAGATTAAGTCACTTATTAGTTGACGTAAAGCTTGAGGGGATATGAAGAGAGTTTCTTCTCTTGTACTTGTTGGGTTTTCTTTATAGTAACCTATTTCTAAACCTATTCGAATAACGAGTTTTGGGAGGATTTTTTCGTCACAGTTTATACAGGCGCTTTCGTAGTTGTATTCAGCTTTGCTCCATTTTTGAGAGATGCCGTCAGCTTTAAGCACGTGGGCGCATTTTTTGCAGGTTTCTTTGATGAGGAATGATACTTCTTGTTTAGCAAAAACCTGTGTATCATCAGGTTTAGTAAATACTCTTTTAAGCTTAGCCTCAACCATCTGTTCATTTTCTATTTTCGTTATCAGTAAGTTTGTCCCTGTGTTATGCATAACAATATTCTGATCACTAGCATATAATTTCGACACAATCTTCTGCAACAACTGCAAAGTTTCAGCATCAGTTGGTATTTTCGCAGTACTCATAAAACTAAAAATCGGTAAAGCAAGTGAAGGTTGCGTTATAAAACATCTTTCAAGTAAATACTTATATAAAGATATCGTTGGAATAGTTGTACTTCGTTGCAAACGTTTAGCAATCATAACTAATTCATGTATTCTTGTATTATGCTCTGAACTATGCTGTGAACTTATAAGTAATCCCCACAAATCCATCCAACTAGTTAATAAACATTCAGCATTAGTTTTCCAATTAGGTGTTGCTGATGATTTCTTGTCTATACTTTCAGCATATTTTGGGGGTTTTATATTAGGTATTTCATACTGATTAATCACATCATAATTGAAATCAGGGAATTTTTTATATGAATACAAATCAGAAGACTCAAAAAAGGTCTCCAATGCTGGTACGGTATATGTTGTATTATGATCTTGGGATTTATCGTATATAAAAGTCACAGTTGTTTTTGTAAAATTCAAACTGAACCTGTTTACTTTCGCTATAATTTCTTCATCAAATAACAACCCTTCACAGTGTTCTTCAACATTTTTAGGTCTGATTCTACTTTCACAGAAATTAGAAAACATTTGGGTTTCAATAAAGCAACTCATAAAATCCTTATCAGAACAACTGTGAAGAAACGCAGCAGAATTAAATGTGTCTGTGCATCCTACTTTAGGTTCGAAAATCATGTGTTTTTTATAGTCTAATAAAATCGACACAAAAAACTGGAAAAAGTTGTTTCTAATTGCAATTGTTGAAGCACTATCAAGTGAAGGTCTAGCAAGTTTCATTGATTTCCCTCTAATAATCCCAGATTTAGTCAATATCCCTTCTAGTTTTTTCCTAAGTTTTTTTCCATAATGCTCTGGTAATTTGGGAAGGATAAAATTTACTGAGTTTTTTCTATGATAAGCTGGGGTGTTGCTTACAAGGAATCTATTATTATCCAAGTCTACTATACAAACACTATCATTAACCCTAGTAAAAACATCATCAATATACTTAGAATGAACCCCAAAAATAAAAGTTACTGGAGAGTATAAATAATCTAATAAATTACATGGTAATATAGGTACATAAACCATATTCCAATGTAATGGGAATAATAAAGATAGCATTGAATATGTGCATGATATGAGTTTTTCTTCATTTTCAGAGACAAAAACAGTGGATTTTTCTATAATAATATTCCTGAATAAAGTTAGCACGTTTTCAAGATCTAATGAATTAAATAAAATCCCTAGATTTAAATCGAGGACTGGGAGTTTGTTACATTGAGGTAATGATATGGCGAATTTTTCATGATTAAGATAATAATGAATAATAACATGACCACGAGATGGTAAAGGAACTTGTAAGACTAAATGGCTTATATAACATTCTATTGGTAAAGAAAGAGTTTTTTTGCTTAGTTTGTATAAGTTTAAAAGAATGTTTTGGTATGTTTGAAATAAAGGCTGCTTTGATAGGATTACTAAACCTTTTGGAACGAGTAGTCCATCAGGGCAGTAAAAAGAAAATCTTGAAGGGGTTCTTGGGGAATCTAGGGCTGGATCTGTTTTTTCTATGGATTCACTTGTACTCATCATAAGATCGATAGCAGGTAATTCTTTAATGTTTTGGGCAAAATCTGTAGGGTTAAGATTGTTTGAAAGGTAAGGCTCGAAGACTTTAAGAACAGTGCAATAAAGCAACTCGCCATGCTCATCAGTGAGTATATTACTATATGTACTTGCAGGAACTTCACGATTTTTAACTAAATCAACTCCATTTGGAAAGCAAAACTAAGTAGAAGATACAGTTGGTAAAGTATCTGGGATATTTATTCGGCATGCATTTTTGGGTGGAAACTGGGAAAGGACTTTAACTTCAAGTTTTTCACCAAACTCAAAGTGGTTTTGAAAGTCCTTTTCTTCAAGCCCAATTATCAAAAAGCATTCTATTAAAGGGCAAATGTCTTTAAAATACTCGGCTAAATTTTCGGTCCAATTATTCATTTTTATCTTGCTATACTTAAATTTATTTTCAATAGCCAATCAATCCTGCTAGTTTTTAAATCTAGTTTTGTAAAATATTAGCTTTAATATAAGAGTTTACATTTAAAAAACTCTCATAGTATTCAATACAATTCTATTAATTTACTACAATCTTTATCACTAAAATATAAAAATGAGTGTTTAAATCATCAATATAACTACATAAAAAACTTAAAATTGAATCTGAAATACCATCTTCATTATCTTTATTATTCAAATAAAAATTTCCTTTCTTAATAAACTATTTATATGCAACAACCTGTAAATAAACACTTACAGAAAATATGGGACACGAAGCTTCAAGAACTACATCAAGAAAAACTAAAATCAATCAAGTCTCGAGTTGATTTCAAAAAACCTTTCCGATATAGTCACTTAGAAAAAAATGCAAAAAAAGAACAACAACTTGAAGGTAACTAAAAAATAGATCGTTGTACCGAAATTGAAAGAGAAAACCGAATACTTCTTGAGAAAATGTCTAAGATCATGGCAACAAGGTCGAAAAGCTTTTCAAAAATTAAAAGAAATCTTTCAGTTAGACAAAATGAAAGAAAAAGAGCATCTTCTAAAATATTTAAAGACAATATCTTTCTTGTTAAAAGACTGCAAAATCAGAGTTCTGAGTATTCGCAATCAAAATTTGAGGAAGATAGAAAACAACAAGAATGTTTGTTGCATAGGATTAGTGAATATCCATATACACTTGGTAGCAATAAAAAGATACCCAAAACTACTAAAGCAGCAAAAAATCATAAACAAAAAAAGTTAGTTTATTTGAAAAGCCAAAGAATAGGCGAAAGGTTTTTTGAGTTTGAGATTTATAAAGACAAGAAAAAAATAATTGTTATCGCTTTTGACTCAGAGGAAATGTTTAAACTTCGATTTCCATACGAAAATGCCCTTCGAATAATGGGAGAAAAAGGCCGATATGACTTATTGATTGATAAATTAAAGTATAAAAACGGGAATTTGATACTAACAGACTAATGCAAATAATTGGTAAACTATCTAATTACAATGATTCATTAGAGCTAAGGAAAAATCGATCTTTTCCATCAAAAATATTCTCTTGTGGCCGTATAACAGTTTTAGTTCCTAATAAATTCTTTTTTTCAATGTATTTTTTAATTTTCCCCTGAGAAGATTCTTTAGGCTTTTCTGGAGAAACCCTCATAGATTTTGTAGCTAAAACTGGGGTGATTTGTTTATAGGATATTATTCTGTTATTTTTACGTTCAAGTTCAATTATTTGTTTTCTTAATTTCGTTAATTCTGCATTGAGTTTTTTAACTTCTTCATGATGTTTGAGAGCTTTTATTTTATCATCTTCAGTAAGTTTTTGAATGATTTTTCTTAGATTTTCAACTTCATTTTTGCTTGGAGATGTTCTTTTTTCTCTTAGCTTTTCTTGTCTATTTCTATTAAGTTCAACTTGCTCTGATATTTTAGTCTTTGTAAGGTTTTTTTCTTGACTTCTCAATATCTCGTTTTTGACTTCTAGTTCTTTTTTTAAAATACTTACTTTTTCTATGTCTATACTGTTAGAATTGTTTTGATAGTTTAAAAACCTATTTCTCAAAGTTCTTAGCTTTGAATTAGAAAAACTTCTAGTAACAGTGCATAAATTACCTTCACCTCTTTTTAAAAACAGATTGTGTGAATTATTCCCAGTATTCATGCTGATTGAATTATTTTTTGACAATTCAAATGATGGATTTTGTTGCAGTTGTTCTTCAAGAATCTGTTCAAACGGCTTCGTAACTTTTTTAACAGGAATATCGTCATGGGCATGATTATATTTTCTGCTTCTAATTGGAGATACCGAAAAGTCATTTAAAGATGCAGAAGATGACCTGACAGGAGACATTTCAGGATAAATCGAAGCAAGGTATCTCAAATAATTCGCCTGCATTTCCAGAACCTTAATCTTTTCCGTACTATAATTTTCTTCCATTTTAGTATCGTTAATGGTTGTAATAATGGGCAACTGTTCATGTTTACAAAGTCCTAAAGAAACTGAAGAATTTTTGCTTATTTCCTCAGCTGACTCAGACTCCCCTGCAACACTTGCATATAAAAAACATTGGGAAAAAATGATCCCAGAACTTAGAGAAGTATATATTCAGTTTCTACAGCATAAAGGAAAAAATATTCAAAAACTTGAAATTAAAGAAAAAGAATTAGGGGAACTTGGTTGCGAACTTTTATGTAAAATCTTTCCAGAAATCATAAATTTGAAAGAACTTATGTTATCAAATACTTGTTTAGGAATAGAAGGGGCTAATAAAATTGCTGATACTCTTTCTGATTTGAGAAAACTAGAAAAATTAATCATGCCTAGAAATAAACTCACAGATGAAGGTGTGGAAATTATATGTCAGGCTATTCCTTATATGGGGGAAATTAAGGAAATAGATTTTTCTTATAATGACATAACTTCGGTAGGGGCAGAAAAAATTGAAGAAGCTGTTATGGATTTGGAACATTTGGAAATTTTAAGGGTTGTGGGGAATAATTTGAAAAGGAGGAGCTTGGAAAAACTTGCTAAGATGCTTGGAGGGAAGAGTAAATTAAAGGTTTTTGAGTTTGGTGTGAGTGGAATGACTGAAATTGAAATTGAAAGTATTAACAAGATGATGATTAGATTAGATTAATAAATCGTCCCCCGATTAGGGACCAAGATCCTTTTTTGTAGTTCGCTTTCTTGTTGTGTAAATGCTTTCTATAAAGTTTTTGATTAAGTTGTCAATGTTTTTTACTTTTTTTGGTAGTTTTTCTTTAATGATTTTTTCAAATTTTGTGCTGTAGAGCATTATTTCAATCATTGATTATTCTCTTTAATTTTCCCAAAATCTTAAATTCTGAAACTTTATAATTTTTTTACTATCTTTGTGTGTATATATCAGAAGCTATTTAAAAATCCTATACAAAATTTCCATTTCTGTTAGAAAAAATGTCCCTTTGCAAATTTTATCAAAGGCAAATTCCCATTTAAAATCTGGAATTTAAGTCTTGAATACTTCCGTTAGCATGCAAATAATATTCGGTAGAGAATATTCCAATTTAAAAATTACATAAAAAGTTATAAAAAATGTTAAACTATCAAAAAAATATAACAAAACATAAATATCATATCTTTAGGTTATTGAAATTTTCTTTATTTAGTAGTTTTTTTTTCTATTTCTTTTTAGTGTACATATTCTATATACATTTTATATCCTATTTCTGACATAATAATTACTATAATTTTATTTAAATCTATCGTTTTCACAGGGATTTTCAAATGATTATACCATAGATTTTATCTTCCTAACCTTGCCTTTTTTCCTATTAGAATTTTCAGTCTATTAATCTTAAAAGTTTGATAATCAAAATATTAGATTATTCAGCCTAGAAAAATTTAAAGGCAGAATCAAAAATCTTGTAAAAAAAAAACACCTTAATGTTTGAAGAAGTTTTTTTTGCTAATTCAAAGCTAGTGATGATGCTTTTAAAGCAAGGTATAGGTTTTTTTATATATCACAGCAATGATTAGGTTTTTTTTAAAAGAATTTTATAAAAAACAGCCAAACATGCTGTTAACTTAATACTTTGGTAAGAAG
>MPUH01001558.1:0-12933 GCA_001970955.1 Stentor coeruleus | reverse complement strand
GGTTTATTATATTCACTGTTAATAATTTGAAAGATAAATCTAAAGTCTATGATGAATTCGCTTTTATTATAGCTAAATCTTTTGAAAAAGTGTATTTTAGGTACTTTATGTTTTTATTTGGATGGGCAATTGTAAATGTCTTTATATTCACAGAATATAACACTTATAATAATCCAGGACAGAATTATAGTTTTTATCATTGGAGCAAGACTGAAAATTATTTATTCCTAGCATTTCAGCGTATTGGGTATGGTTTAGGACTTTCATTTATGTTGATACCACTTTTATTAGGATATTTTAAGCCTTTTCTAGATTTTATGTTACTTTATCCTTGGTGCATATTAGCAAAACTTACATTTACAATATATTTAATCCACTTACCGATTATGGAAATTGTATGGAGAAGTCAAGGTGCAGCTTTATATTATGGAGTCTATGGGAATATACAAAGTACAGTTTATTTTTTTATTCTTTCATGTTTCTTTGCTGTACCTGTAGTTTTTTGTATAGAAATGCCTGCAGCTAATCTTGGAAAACTTGCGTTTGAAAGAAATAGTCATATTAAAAAAGAACCAAGGGAAAATAATGATGAAAATAACCCTTTTAAGAAGACTGATAATTAGGAAATAATAGTTTAGTATACTTATTATGATTATAGTATTTATCAATGATTACCTTTTGCATATTTCTTGTAATTCATTTTTTTCAATCTAATCCTATAAACCTACAAAAAAACTAAAAGCATTTTAATATAAAATGGATCATAGGAGTGAGTTATTTTTTAAACACCCAGAGAATTCTGAAGAGAAATATAATCTTGTCATGTTTAAAGACTTTTTATCTAGATCATTTGGTACTTCAGAATCCGCTGGAGATTTTTCTGAAGATAGTTCAGTTAAAGCTGTGCATTATCCGAAGAACTCTGAAGAAATCATTGTGAAAAATCCTTCAGTAAGATCAACAAGATTTTCTAAGCATATTATATATTTTATAATTGGAAAAGATTCTTTAGGAGATTTTCAGAATAAAAGGCGATATAAAGAGTTTTTTGCTTTAAGGAAAGTATTAATAGATCAATGGCCTGGGTGTGCAGTGCCAGAATTGCCACCAAAACAAGCAATAGTATTTTTTACATAGGGAAATTTGCAAAATGAGTTTGTGGAATGCCGAAGAAAGCAACTCGAGCATTTTTTAAGGCAAATTGCTAGATTAAGTCATTTATATGGATGTGATGAGATGCAAGAGTTTATTAGAGGTCCTCCAGAGTTTCATAGTTCTGACTTATTAACAAAGCAAATCAATTGGAAACTTATAGCTTTAAGATATCAGAATGTATTTTCTCAGTTTTCCAGCTTCCAAAGAACCCCTAAAGTAGAAAAAGATATCGGAGAGTTACTTGGCCATCTGAATAATGGAATCAGTAATTTAGACAGGGTGATAATTAGCTGTAACGATACATTCACTTCAGCCTATGCCTTAGAATCATGCTTTATCCGTCTAGTAACAGATATCAACAGCACAAAACGCTATTTCCATGAAAAATTACAAGAATATCCAATTAATCAAATAACTATAAACCCATTTACCAATTTGATATACTGGTGCAAAAACAATAAATTAAGTATTAAAGGTTTAATTGAAAGTATATACAAGCAATATGATTTACAAAAAATCAAAACAAAACTTTCACGCAAAATTGAAGAAGAAAAAGCTAAAATCACAGCAATTGATAAGGGGAAAAAAAAAGTCATACAATTTTTCAATAAAAAACCTAATGATTTCTATAAAGGGGTAAGCGAAAGTGAAATTTTATCGCTTAAGTCGAATATGCAGGATTTAGATACAATACTAAATCTTTCTTCTGCGTTGATTATGTTTCATGAGTTTCCGAATTTCAAGCAACAGAAAGCTCAAGAACTATTAACTGAACTTAAAAATCTGAAGGAGTATTGTGGAGATTTTTTCCAATTGTTTATAGAGAAACTGGAAAATATAGATATATTTGATAATTAATAAAATGTTATTTGAGTTTACATTTAATTGATTTATATAAAAAATAGATTAGGGTTTTAAGTGGTTGTAAAAACAATTAAAAATATGATAGAAGAGGAAGTTGTATGAATTAAAGTGATTTAAGAATAGTATAAAATATTAACTTAAGTAATCACAATATTATTTATATCTAAACAATACTAGCAATCTCATCATATCTAACTCATTTCCCCTAATAATTCTATCATCTTTAAATTAATTATATTAACTTTAAACTAACCTAATTAATTTCAATCATAAATTTCCCAAAAATTCACATAGTTACTAAAAAAATTCCACAATAATTCTCCTATTTCTTACAACTCTTAAAAAAAAAAAGTTACTCATTAAATCCTAAATTCACAGAGCATTAATAAACATAATTTATATGTTAGCATAAAATAAACATAATAAATAATATTCAATTTATATGTCTTCTCTTGACACCTCATCGCCAATAAGCCCTTTGAAATCAAGACCTCGCATATGGAAATCACCTAATAACTTCATAATGTCCTCAAGTAAATCAAGTAAAAGTATTTCTTCTCTACAAAAAGATAAAGAAATCCGAGCAAGAATTACAATTCGAAAACTTTTAGAAGACGAAGCTAACAAAAACGAAGAATTAGCTGAAGAAAATGAAATTCTTTCAAAACAAATCAAGTCTTTAATTGCTCTTTTGGTTGAAAAGGATGAAAAAATTATGGATTTAAACAAGAATGAACAGAATCCTAAAGAAAAAATAGAAGAGTTTGTATATAAGATTGACAGAATTATAAAAAAGAAGCTTCGATTGTTTGTAGCTTTTGGATTTTGTAAGGTTTTCCATGAAAAAACAAGAAAAAATAATTTGTTTAAAGAGTTTTTTTTGAGGAATAAGAGAATTTGTAGGATTGGGCTGCGGTTTTGCCATGAAGGAATACAAAGAATTGTTAAAAAAAGTAAAATTAATGTTAGGAGGTTGAATAAAATCCTCAATAAACGTTTGAGGATTGTTTTTAATGATATTTTGCTGCAAAAGTCCGGGTTTAATCATACTTTAAAGTTTTTTGAAATCCTTCAATGCAGAATCAAAGGGATAAATTGTGTTCAAAAGCTAAGAAATTACTGGAAACGATGGATTAGATATAACAAGACTATTAAAAGCATTAATAGGTATAACAGAGGAGGAATAACTATTAATAGCATTGATTCAAAATATGCAGGCTTTTTATTGGTAAAGTCTGTAATTTCGTGCCAAAAACAAAAATACTTTCTTGATATCCGTAAAAGTCTTCTTCGAAAATCCTTTTCAAAGTCAAATTTTCATACAAACGCTCTGCGTTTGTCCCTTACCCAAAACTCCTCATCAAAAAACCTCTCCACTCTTTTCAACTCAATAACTGACCTCTTTGAAACTACAAACCAGATCTTATCCCGTCAATCATCATATACTGAAACCATATCAAAACTTGACTATGAAATAACTTTCCTAACAACAGAAAATTCTACCTTAACCAACACCTTATCATCAAAAACTGAAAAACTCCAAAACCTATCCTCTACCTTAGAAACATCATCAAAGCATTATCAAACTCTTCAAGAAAAAGCATCTGATCAAATACAACTCTTAGAAACTTTCACATCAAAATCAAGCAACTTTCAATCAAAATACGACCAAGAGTCTTCATCTTTACATGAAAAAATCAAAAAACAACAAGACTTCATAAAAGCTGCTCATACAAAACTCCAACAACTTATAAACAAACAAAAACAAATGACTGAAGAAAACGACCTAATAAAAAACCAAAGCACTTCAATCCAAATGACTATACAAAAAATACATAAAAACTATGCTAAAGTTGTTGAAGAAAAGGCAAAATTTCAAGTATCTGAAAATGAAACCAAAAACGAACTAGGAAGTTTATACCACACAAGTCAAGTATTAGAAAATGAAACAAATACATTAAAATCTCAACTTAAAAACCTAATAAGCGAATTAGAGAATTTAAAAGAAGAATATGGGAACAAACTTTTGACAATAGAAAACTTAGAAGGAAAAATCTCAGAATATAAAGAATATGACGAACATCTAGCTGGAGAAATTCAAAACTTAGAACAAGAAATAGATAAAGAATATGAAACTAAAGAATTCAAACTTCAAGAATGTCAAGCTGAGATCCAAACCACAAAAGATCTTATATCAAAAGCTCGTAAAGATATGGAAAACCTGAAATCACAACTTAAAGAAGTCTCAGATAAAAACAAATTTTATTCTCAAAAACCATTTGAAGAATATTCGGTTGTGACTAAAAAATATGAGGAAAGTAAAAAAGTTCTAACAAATCTTAAAAACTCAGTCTTAACAATATCTTCGTCTATAGCATCAAATCAAAAAGAAATCTCAGAAACAAAATTTGCCATAAGAGCAAGTAAGGAAGATATTGAAAAAAAGAAACTTGAGAATTCTTTGCTTGAAAACAAAATTTCTCTTGTATCAATAAACATGCAAGAAAACAAAAAAAATAAAAAAGTTAAACGGAAAAACAGAGAGGAATTAGAAACTTATATAAAAACCCTTGAATTACAATTACAGAAACTTAGAGAAAATCATTTGAAACAAACAAATTATGATGTCGAGCATTTGAAAGGAGAGATTATTATTATGGGTATACAAGCTGAAAAAATGGAAAGAGAATTAATTTATGTTAAGGAAGAAGCTGCGCAGAGAAGATTAGAAGTTGCTCAAGTCAAGCCAGAAATTGAGAATTATGCGAATATATTAGCGGCACTTGAGGAAAAAATTGCTGAAAATGAAGATAGGATGTTACAAGTAGAAGTAGAGAGGGATAAGATTAAAGCGGAAATCAAGATTGTAAGAAATCGATATATTAATATGATTGCTGGATAATTTGTTATTATAAAAACTTATACATAAAATCTTTCAATTTTAATAAAAAAATTTTTTTTTCTAAGAATTAAAGTGTTTAGATATCGCTGATTTTGTTAGTAAAGGTGACTCAACATGTATAAAATGTCCTGTGTTTTCTAATATTTCAATAACTGTATTTGGGAAAAGTTTTGTATAAAAATCAAGAACATTTTGGTTATCTTTAAGCAAAGGGCTTCTAGTTGTGTGAATAGATAATCCTCCTGCTATAGCAACAACAGGACCTTCATAAATTCCTAAAGGGTCTTCCCATCCTCCAATGTCATTAATTCCATCAATAATATTATCAATACCAACTCTCCATGTAAAATTTCTATCAGAACCCTTCAAATTACTTGAAATAAGATTCACAACCCCTATATCATCAAAATTAGACCTACACAAAGCTTCAATTTCCTTCCTAGTCTTTCCTTGTATCTCAGCATTTTTTATAAAATCCAAATACCTTTTTATATGCCCATAATATTTATTCATAACTTCTGAATACTTTACAGGAGCGACATCCATAATACATAATTTTTCAACTCGATTTGGATCTAAACAAGCAATAGTCATTGCTGTTTTCGCACCCATTGAATGACCCATTATTGTAGCTTTTTTTATGTTTTGTGAGTCCATAAATGATAAAACATCATGGGCTTGTGTTTTATAATCCATACCTTTTGCATGAAAACTGTTCCCATGGTTGCGTGCATCAAGGAAATAATGCTTTCCTTGTATAACTTTGCTGAGAGGGCTTAGATTCAGACAGTTTCCAAGAAGGCCGTGGAGCCATATATACTCTTTTCCACTTCCTGAACAAAAATGGTTAAGCATTTATATGTTTATTATTATAAAACCTTTACTTTTGATACAATTCAAAAACTGTAGAAAATTACATATTTCAAGTATATTTGCTATAAGAATGAACTTAACCTATTTAATGAATCCCTTGAATCCCTTGAATCTTTTTGATTTCTATGCAAAAAAGCTTCAAATTCTCTAATACTTTTATCAACATAACTCGTCAGCTCATAAGGAATCTCTGTAATCTTCTTCTCAATCTGCCCAGCCCAATTCGTCAAAATTGAGAAATCCTTATGAATTTGCTCTTTAAATACTTCTGTATCTGTTACAATCATATTAATCTTATCTCCACTTGTTCTTATAAACTCTTGTGACATAAACACATTTTCAGCACTTTGTTTTTCAATACTTTGCAAAGCTTTTTCTAAACTTTGTCTTATAGCAAAGAACTCTTTTTCACACATAATTCTATATGGTTTTTACTTGTTATCTTCAATATTCTCAAGGATTTCAGATCTAAGCCTTTTATTTGTAGATGAAGCTTTTTCTAAAGTCACCATAAAATCTAAAGATCTTTCGATTTTCCTCATCCGTTCGTTTAAGGTATTTTCAGCTTGGGCTACTCTCTCTTCAATAGTTGTTTCGATTTTACCAACCCGGGTCACAATTTCTTCATAGAATTTTTCAAATATCGACCTTAAAGAATCAACTTGTCTCAACAAAAGCGCATTATGTTTTTCTAAAGTACTCGTCGTAGCATTCTGTTTTTCCAAACTTTCCTGTATCTCATTAATATTTTCATCAAATTCCTGGATTTTTTCCTTAAGTTTTGCAGGTGGCATAGCTTTATTCAAACTTGATTCAGTCTGACTAACATAATGAGGCTGCATATTTATCAAAACTATTATTGTGTCTCTTCTTCGCTTTGAAGCTCAACAATCGCTTCTTCAATAACCGCCTGTTCTGTAGCCATACTTCCTCTAGTAGGATCTTTGCGAACTACTCCCATTTGTCCTTTAATAGCATTTTCTATAGCAATGCTTCTAAATTTATTGATTTTCCTATCTTCAATACTCCTATCATCAAATTTTAATACTGATTCTCCATAAAAAAGTTCAATAATTATACAAGAAATGTCATCTATCATAACATCATCATCTTCAATAATCCCAAACCATCTATATCGAGCTTCTTCACATACAAGTCTTGCTATTGTTGAATTTGATGTTTTAGCTGGATAATCTTTCCCTGTGTTTTGACAAGAACTTCTAAACCTTTCAATTAAATTTACAACCTCTAAATTCTCCATAACGTCCCATACACCATCTGATGCTAAGATTATAAATTGATCATATGCGGTGTATAAAGGAAATGTATGGGTTATAGGTGATGAAATAACCCCTACATTATGAGCGATACCATCACCTATAGATCTTGACATTGCAAGGCCAGGCAAATTTGATCTTCGTTTCCATACACGGTAGGGGCCGACTGGTCGGCCCAAATTATCAGAGAGTTTTTCTACAACACCTCCAGCCTTGTAAATTCTTTTTAATTCTTCTTCATGATTAGGTTTCTGATCTATTGTTAGAGGCACAGCGTTGAGTTTTCTTATTGGCTTAACTGGTCTTTTAAAAGGTAAAGATTTATATTGGGTATAGGCTGTATCGCTTATGTCTTTAGGTAAACTAGCAAGAACAGAACGTGAGTCTCCAACTGAACCAGCATGAATACCTAATGTATTTATAATAACAACAACAGCTGTTGTTCCTGATAAATTGCACTCAATTCCACTAGATAAAAGTTCGTTGTCACAGCTTTCTATAACATTTTCTAATGCATTTTGAGGATCTTGTTCAAAAAGTTCATAGTTTTTATAGAAGTAATTCATCATATAATCTCTACAGAAAAGAGATACCTTCCTCCCTTCTTTACCATGTCCATCAAGTAACACAGCAAAAAGGTTGTTTTCTTTAGTAGCAAAAGCGTATGAGTCTTGACATTCTTTACCGCATTCTCCGTGTGGATCAAACCCTGGGAGAATACATCCTGAAACTTTTACTTTCGTGTTTAGCAAGTCAAAAATCATACAGCTTTGATCTGATGGAGGAAGTAAGGAAAATGATAGGGTATACTTTCCAATACTTCTTCCTGTTCTATCTTTTTCGGATATATGGAGCTGGACTATTTGCTTATACTCTAGCTCGTCTAAATATTGAGCACGCTGGCCACAGCAATTCCCCATTTTAAATTTGACCTTGTCCTTTGAATCTTATTTTAAATTACTAGTTTGTGATTGTTTGAGCTTAGGTTTTATACTTGTAAACAAAATTTTGCATGACTTTTTGGGATTAATATTGTAAAATATGTTGTTAGCTAAAAGTTTNATTTTTAAACAAGTCTTTCGTTGTTAGCTAAAAGTTTATTAATAAAGTTATCAGTCTTGGCAATTTATGCTATGAGTTTAGCCNGGGATTAATATTGTAAAATATGTTGTTAGCTAAAAGTTTATTAATAAAGTTATCAGTCTTGGCAATTTATGCTATGAGTTTAGCCTTATCATAAAAAACTAAATCAATTGAAGCTAGGCTACTCTTTTCTTTTAAATTTAGTAGTTTAGTCAATTGCTTATTTTCATATTCAAAATTATATTATTTCGAACTATATCTTCTGAATAAGCGTATGTTGCAGTCAATGATTTAATTTCTAAAACTATACAGTCTAATTCTTCTTGAATCTCTGTTAAAAAATCCTAATTGCTGAGAGTATTAGTAAGACTAGGAGCATATCTACTTTATTTGAATATTTGAATATAATTTTAGAGTATTTGAATAATATACATAAAGATACCCTTTTATATTAATGTTATAAATGTTTTCCCATATAATTTAATTGAAACATATACTTTATCGCTTATTATAATTATTTTACTAATCAGGAAATTTTACAGTAATAAAATATATATGATAAAAAATTATATCTTTTATCATCTTCAGTTTATCTTAAGCTCATTAATATATAAATTATCAGCATTTTTATGTTCAGTTTATCTAATATTTATAACTTCAATAAAAAATCTATCATTTTTTGTTTTTTATCTTTAGTAACTTTAAATATATATCCTATCATCCTTATTACCTTTAAAAAAATTGAAAAAAACCAACACCAAAAGGATCAATAAAAAAGCAACAAAAAGCCAACCCTGAAATAAAAATTTGCTTTCTGATGCATATCCATAAAATTATATTAAATTATTCACATAAGAACTTCAATAACTAAACTAAACTAAATTATTCTATTCTATTCTCTTATAATCACGTTCCTTAGATCTTTTAAGATAAAATATAACACCAACAATAATAGCTATAACAATAACAACAGTAACACCAATAGCTACATATATCCAAGAGTTTATAGGTGTCTCATCATATCTAAACATTTCGATTTCTGATGTATAAGGGTTGAAAATCGTAAAATATTCTTTAAAGAAAGGTCTACCTAATATCCAATATTCATAATCTTTAGATGACAAATAGAAATAACATTTTTCACTTTGATAACTCACATAATTCTTTGCACTTATACTAATAAGGCTACCATTTTTATCTACAAAAGATAGAATAGGGAAATCATCGATATCTTTTTTTTCACAATTGCAATATAAAACATCTTCTGAACTTGTGCAATTACGTGTTGAGTTTATGCTAAGCATTATTGAGTCGTAGTATTTTTTTGGACTATATATGTTATTAAGTTCGATTTCTAAACGAACATTGCGGATATCTGAAGCATTTCCACCTAGACCTGTATATGCCATTTGGATATATCCATAGTCTTCAGATTTTACAGTATAGGTTTCATGAGTGGAATAAATACCAGGATTTTTTTTTCCTATAGTAAACTCCATAGTTTGTAGATCAATTGCATAAACAGGTTCTTCTATAAGATAATTTTTCCATAAATGTTCCATCAAAGTGGTTCCCAAATGATTAGGCCAGTATCCTAAACCTAAAGATCCAATCTTTCTATAATCATAATAGCTATCAGAAACATAAAATGTAAAATTGTTAGCAGAATAGTTGTTATATTTTACAACATCTTGGCATTTTTTACCTGAAGTATCTAAGAAAGTTAGATAAAGCGTATTTTCACAAACTACTGTACTGCTTTCATTCACGTTAAATCCTGCTGGATGTGAAGAACTTTTTGCCAGAGCCACAGTGAATTTAGTATTTTGCGTCAAAAATACTTCATATTCTAAAGCAGGAGTTCCTAGTTCAATAGTTGCAATGATATGTGATTTGTTGACATAAACATTTTTGGTGCTATCGATCATATGAATTTCTTCGCCTGAAATCCTTAGGTTTGATAAAGATTCAGAGATATCTTCAAAATCCTGAGATTCACTTAAACGTAAAGGATATGAGGCTACAATTCCTAATATGATAGCTAGGCAAATCATTTTTATATACGTCATAGAAAGATAAGAATTAAAGTTTTATAACAAAAAACTTTTAAGATTATAGTATAAGCTTTTAGATTTGTTGGAATTATTTTTATAAAAGTAATATTTTGTTGAATAGATTGCATGATTTAAAGTAGAGAAAAATTTGAATATAATGAGGATTATTTTAGATTAGTATTAGTATTAGTTAGGAATTATCNAATAGATTGCATGATTTAAAGTAGAGAAAAATTTGAATATAATGAGGATTATTTTAGATTATTATTTTATTTTTGGTAAAATACATTTTTTTAGTTTTAGTGGTTAGATGATTAGATTAGTATTAGTATTAGTTAGGAATTATCGCTTGACTATTGTCCAGCCCTTGTTAATTTAGATGATTAGATAAAAAAATAGCTTTTTTAGGTGTTAGGGTGTTAGGCTTAAGAATTAAATGAAAATGTATTTTTATGTTTATAGTTATTTAGATGTTTAGGTGTATAAGATTCTGGTTAAAAGATTATTTTGCCTAATATATGGGATCAAAATAGTGAGATTTGGCTTTTAGGTTTGCTTATTAGTTTATAGATTACTGTATTATTACTGATGATGATGGACTAGGGTTTTTATGCATGCTAGCGAGTATTTATAGTAATTTGGAAATTAAGTTCAAGATATTGAAGTGTTAGTTTAAATTTCAGAACTTATAATTAAGCAATATCTACTAGCATTCAAAATTCTTTCCTTATCAAAATCTTATAAGTAAAGCCATACCATAAATATACAAAATTATTTCAATCAAATAAATCTAAATCACTATAATAGACTATAATAATAATTTCTCAATATTCTAACACAAATATACCTAGCTTACAATCTAATAGCTTTAAATAAATTGTTTACTTTATTTAATATAATTTCTTCATTTACTAAAATTTCTAACAAGGATAAAATTATATACTGTATATCTAATAAAAATTATAGAGATTTTTACAATAAATATAATAATCTTATCTAAGACCTAAATGAAAACTTTAGTGTATTCGATTATCATTAAAATAAAAGCATAGTATTTTGAAATAGATTAGGATTACCTATTCTAATGAATTGGATCGCTCTCAACTTTGCCTGTCTCACATTCTTTAAGCTGAGGAGGCTGATGAGTATAAGGAAGAGGAACATACACTTTAATATGAACGTATTGATCTCCAGAGATATGAACTTTTACATTATAATTCGTTCCTGCAACTACTTGACTACGGAATGAATGTGCTATATATTCCCCAACATCACCAATTTGTCCTGCAACAGTGTCACGGACTTGTTCAATTATTTCTTGAACTTCTTGAGTTGCAGCCTGAGCTGCGTGAAATCCTCCGACCATCATTTTATAACCATTTTATCTAGAAACGGTATATAACAACTAAAACTAACAATTATTAGTGTTTTACTATAAACTATAAAAGTCAAATAAACATAAAGGCAATTTCTATGATTCCTACAAGATAAAGCCTTTCAATAACCCTAAAATATTTTCCAAAACTCTTAAAACTTTCTCTCCATTCTTTGCTAAATTTCGCACCTACCCAAAAATATCTAAAACACAAAACCACATCATCTAAACACAAAAAAAAAAATTCCACAATCTCCAAATCACAACAAAAACTATCAATCCTAATAAAATCCCTAAACTTCTAATCTTCCCATCAAATTTCAATCTAAAAATCCATTTTCCATATTCTCATAATCTAAACCAAACTCCTATTTCCAATCTCCCCAACATCTTTCTCAAACCCATACCTTGAAATAATATATATTCTTAAACTTTCTCATATAAAACTTAGACTTCAACACATACAAATCTTGTAAAATAAATGGTGAAGAGAGTAACCCTACGTAAGAGAAATTCTTACCACACAAAGTCAAACAAAATCTGGCAAGTAAGAACTCCTGGAGGCAGACTTGTTGTCCAATATGCTGATAAAATCGCAGCTGGCCCTCACTGCAAAGAAAGCAAGAAGCGATTATCAGGCATTCCAAGACTACGACCAAGACAATACGCGAACATGGCTAAAACTGACATAACAGTGTCTAGAGCTTATGGTGGCGTTTTGAATCACTCTATAGTTAAGGATAGAATTGTCAGAGCATTTTTGACTGAGGAAATCAAAGTGATTAAGAAGAAAATGCAGCAGAAAAAAGCTAAATAAGCTAGTTAGAATTAAGTTTTGATGAGAAGGTTTTTTAGATTTAGAATGAATATTGATGTATGAAATTAGGTAAATAAATTGGAAGATATGCTTTGTGCTATGACGAAATAAAGATTTGATAAAAAAGTTTGGATGTATGGGAATTTCGGTATTGAAAAGTTATAGTAGGATTTTGGGTGAGGAAATTGGATGAAAAGATAAAAATTGTGAGTGTTATAGTTAAAGGGCTTGGGAGATGATTTAATTGATAGGGATTTTAATAGGTAAATAATAATTTTTTTTGAGATTTGGAATGAGGGATGATTAGGCTTGTATATAGTTTAGATAAAAGGCTGAAAGTTAACAGGAGTTTGATGTGGAATAGAGAATATGATTAGCTGGTATGTGTGATTATAAGATAATAAGATCGGTTATATTGTAATATTTATATACTTAATAAATTATGAATTGAAAATTATGTTGATGGACATGCTGATATGAGGTTGAATAATCATACATTTTAGATTTTTAAATATGATTCCAACTTCATCCAC